>JAXQGJ010000449.1:0-15761 GCA_037039655.1 Pseudozyma sp. M118-08B | reverse complement strand
GTGCAGTCTCTCTTAATGATGATGGTAAACTTTTTCCTACCTTATACATGGCGCTTACTGCATCATCAAATGGAATTACAGAGTCAGATCCGCCGACTCATAGACAAAGAAGTAGGCAACGACGCAGTTTGCCAAATTGCACCCAGCAAACACGAAACCGTATGAGAAGTTGATGCTGGAAGGAGGATTACACGGGCATTCAGACGTTGTAGGGCGAAAGAAGAGAAGAGCGTCAGTATGAGGCTCATATCAAAATGACTGGAAGGGCTTCAGAACTTACCTGTCGGCGATGGGTTGACTGAAGTAGGAGATGAGGAAGTTAGAGACCCAGTTGGCGAGGGTCGCAAGCGATGCCTGCTTGGCACGGGTACGGTAGCTGAAACTTTCGCCGATCCAGACCCAGATACCAGGAGCCCAAGTGGATGCATAGCCGAGGATAAAGAGACATGACGAGACGATGAGAAGATTGCCGACAGGCTTCGAGATATTCTCCGGTTGAGGGCCGCCAATGTCACCGGCAATGGCATATACGAACAGCCAGAATGATTGCCAGGCTGCACCAATGATCAGGGGCCATCTGCGACCGAATCGCTCGAGAATGTAGAGACCGAGGAATGTGCAGGCAAAGTTGACGGCACCGAGAATAATTTGCGTCACAAAGGAGTCGTTGAGTCCGACCTGATTGAAGATGGCGGTACCAAAGTAGAAGAAGTAGTTGGCACCTGTAAACTGTTGACCGGCCTGGAGAGTCATGCCGAGGAGAGTGCGGTAGAGGGTCTTGTTGCGTGGCTTAAAGCAGTCAACCCAGCCGGCGGCTTCGACCTGCTCATCAGCTTTGACGATAGCAATGATCTCATTGTACTCGGCCTCGACCCAAGGGTTACCATCGCCGTACTTGGCGCCACGAACGGCAGCGACGGACCTGTAGGCCTCCTCGTTGCGGCCTCGTGCAGCGAGCCATCGAGGCGATTCGGGGCAGAAAAGAATACCAATGGCGAGAATTGAGGAGAAGAAGATACCGAGGGCGATGGGAACTCGCCATTCGCCAGAGTTTCCATAGTTTCTAGTGCCGATATTCGTGCAGTAAGCAAGGAGAATACCTAGCGTAATGAACAGCTGATAAGTGCCGACAAGAGCACCACGAACTTGCCGTGGAACCGTTTCACTTTGATAAAGTGGGACCGCAGCGGAAAGTGCGCCGACCCCCAAGCCCGTAACAAGGCGGCCGATGGCAACCTGGTACCAAGCGTAGAAGGAGGTGACCTGAATGATGACGCCAATGTCGAAAACAATGCACTCGACGACCATGGCATAGCGTCGACCAAGCCTGTCGGCGAGGGGAGCACCAATCAGGACACCGATGGCTGTACCAACACTGAGAAGCGAGACGACAACACCCTCAATCCAAGGGTTCCAATCCTTGCCACCGGCGGCACCAGGTGCGTCGATTGTAGCGAAGCGACGTCGGAAGTCGTCCATAGAAATAAGACCAGAGATCTGTCCGGTGTCCCATCCGAAGAGGAAACCACCCATGGAGGCAAGCATAGCGATGAAGATGGTGAGGGCGCCAATTGGCGTCCCTCGGACTTGGAAGGCCATGTTAGCTGAGGTGAAGAAGGGGAGGGTAGAGTTGACGGAGCGAAGAAGTCAAACTTGAAGGAAGGGAAGATCGCGCAGGGCTTGATTCAGGTGGGCCAGGGTATATATATTTCTTAGCCCTCTTCTTCGAGCGAGCGTCATACATTGTTCAGACAGGGAGGAAGGACTCAGCGCAACAAGATCTTGTGACGCTTGCGATTGGAAGAGAGGAGAGTGGGGGCCGTGGGGGCCCAGTATTACAGGACCAGCCATGCATCTCGGCTGATCTCCCTTCTTCCTTTTGTGCGTCTGGTGGGCCTATGAGGACACAATCTGGCACAATGCGACTTCGCATGTGGATGAGGACCGCAGGGGCACAACAACGGTCAATTCGACAGCAAGCCAGCTAAGTAGAGCAGAATTGAGCCGGATCTGGCGGTGATCTTGAGCTGGAACGACGTGTGTTGTCAGAATAACATAGGCAGCGCAAGACGACATTTTCAAACTGCCAAGAATCGCCCTGTCAAGACAAGAAATTAAATTTTTGGAGGTACGACCAAAAGACAGTAGAAATAAAACTAAGTGGAGCCCAAGAGCCGACAAGCTGTGTGGTCAAAAGAGATGACTGCATGCATAAACCCACTACGGGACGCAACTGAAGACTTTTTTTTTCCCTTCTGTTGAGCCGGAGAATTTGTTTCGAGCTCCGCAATATCCTTTGGCTCGGCATTCGCACACCTGACTGGACTAGTGCCGACGATCAATGACCCTTGGCAAACGTAGCGGTTTGACGACAGTGACGACAAGTTCGAACCGTACGCTCGGCCGCCATGACGAGGCCCTTCATCAACTGCTCCCAGGTGTTGCGGTGCGGTGCCATTGTCTTTGCCCTCACCCTGCTTAGTCTTGATCGCAAACGTGTGATGGACTGTCGACAATGCTCTCTACAATACCGGATCTTGTACTCCGCAAAAACAATGTCACAAGACCCTCTTCAACCCCACTTACAGCGCAGGCCCCCTGCAGCTCCCACACTGCTCTATTCATCTTGCTGACATCGCGAGCATAAACGACAACGCAAGGCAAGTATCAAAGAAAGACAAAAAACGATAGTGAACTGAAGTTGCTCTGCCGGTCTCTATGTCTGATGTGAGCCGAGCCGGTCAACTCCAAGGCGATTTCGAAGGTCAATTCCAAGGCCGATTTCCCGCTGCCACGCACGATTGTCAGGAACGTCGGCTACCATGAGTTTCAAAAGTGTGACTGCGAAATGCCTCGGAAGCGCAGTGCCGAGCAACGAAGCCTACCGTTAGAGCGTCGGTCGCATTGGTTGGTCCAACGAAACTGCATGCACAGCGGTCATTTCATTTTATTGTCTTTAGTACCTTTTGCCCGAACCATGGCCTTGGTGCGCGCGATTGCTCCCACTCAACATCTGCAGATATCGCCCACGAAGATTGCATATCACTGGCTCGAAGCTGTGTTGTCCATGACGGCCACGATAGTCGTTCCGGGATGTGTTGCTTGCTGCCAAGGAAGAGCTTAGCCTCTCTTAGAGATTCGGCTTTCGGGTGTGATGCTTCGGAGAATTTTCGGACGGATATGCTTATTTCGATGTCCGCAAACAGACTCGATCTTTGCCGCGTCGTTCGATTTTCCTTCCTTCACGCATCTGTTGACGACGTCATTGCACCTGCTCTTGTGTCAAACCTCGAAAAGCGACGACCACGAGGTCGACTCGTTTCAAATTTATGCCCGAAGATTCTCCGTTTGCATCTCTTGCAGTTGCTCGTCAAGCCGAAAGCACCCCAAAATCGACCATGACCGATCCGCGGATATGGAATGCTCAAGACCTTCGACAGACGGGCCAGCGCGACATCGCAACAAGCTTCAGCATAGCGTTCGAGCTCGCCGCGGGATGTTGATATCCAAACCTGTTACTCGCCGCGCTTGCACCACGCAAAGCCTACTGACACGCAGTGTGAGGTTGCCAAGTCGAAACCAGAAACCGAAACAGCCGAATTAACGTTTCATCTCCGCCTTGCAACCGCCAGAGCCATCAGGCAGCAATGACGTTGATGCCAGACTAGTAAGCAGGGCAAAGACGCAAAACTCCGACGTGTAGATCTCGGTTTAGCGCTGCTTGCCCATTCTGGTACATGTAAATAAGCTTTTTTTCCTGCGACTTCATTGTGTCTCCGTCATCCGTCGGGTCTCCAAACGTCAAAGAAGAATTGCCAAGATGCCTTGGCACTGACCTGGCGCATCTCTGTCACTTTATCTGGGAGCAGACCGTTCGCCGCTCAAAATGCTTCAAAGCATCGAGCAACGGCCAGGCACAAGGCACAGATAAACTTGATTCCTGGAAATCTGAGCAATGAGCGGGATACGGATTGCGAAGGTTCCCAGCCGAGTCGCGTGGAGCGGAGGATTCGTTTTCATCGGCTTGCGAAAGCATCTTGTCACGTGTTGATGCCCACGACCGACATCCGCGGCAATTGTGTGCAAGGTCTGTGCGCCAGCAATTAATATGATCAATGCGTTGGAGGATGACCGATGCTGTTGTCGATCGAGACTTGAGACCTTGATCACATTGCACCAAGCGCACGACATCGGCGATTAGATCTCGAAGAGCGGCTATCTACAAGAACGCCGAGATATCCGAAGCTTACTCGGACTCGACTCTGCCTACCAACTCATTCCGACCGACACAGCAGCTTGTGCATGCAACATAAGCCAGTCTCATTCACCTCGCATGATCGAAATCGGGGATGTTTATCGTCAGATTGCTGCTGCGCGTCTTTTGGACACCTTGCTTCGACAAATATAAAGACATGGCCACTTCGTGCAAATCTGAACAGTCGCTTCTTCAAGACCGTGCTCTTCTTCGAAATTGCACAGCGAGTGTCCGGCGATGAAGAGCGAATCTAGCGCCAACAACCTCTGCGTTCACCTATGTTAGAAGTCTAGGATGGCGTCTTTGCTTGCCGACTCTGCTTCGAGCACCTGAAAAGGGACAGGAACAATATCGTGCCAAAGTTCAGCATGCACGTGAAGGCATCAACTGTGATGCCATACCGCGGTATCGCCTCTTCCATGATACATAAGAAGCTGGGTACCATGCTTGCAACTTCTAAAAGCGATCGCAGGCACTTTTCAAGGATTTCTGGCGCTTCTGTCGGCTGCTTCGTATGCATGGCAGCGCATGGGAAAGCGACGAAGAACCGACATCATCAAGGTGCCTCGGCCAGTGAATCAACCCTGCTGGGTCAGTCCACACGGCGAGCCCCTTTGAGCTCCTGAAGAGAGACGACTCCAAGCCTCGAAAGTACTCAAAGATCATCATCCGTCCAGTGCCAGGTCGGACCACAGAGACCACAAAGCGAGAAAGGTGAAAAGTATCGATGGATTAGAGTCGCACTATGAACGAATCAAGTGACGCTCTCACACTGTTCACCGACGCTTGAACAGAAGATACAGTAAATGTACTTTACATTACTGGACTGTACATTACATTGCTATAGGACTGTGCTCAGCCTGACACCGGCCGCGTACCCTCTCTCCGCAACAAGAAAAGGCGGGGTGGTCGTTTGCAGCGGCCGCGTCGATCTCCCGTCTTCATGCCTGTTTCTTTCCTTCCTGAGGATCGAACAGAGTCGCATAAAAATGCACATCAGCGCCCAAAGCGGAGAAAAACAGTGCACATTCCACAACAGGCGCCGGTCAAAAGCAATTTCTGCGGTTGCAGAGGGAGTCATTTTGCAACCAAGATGAAATCCGTGGACGAAAAAAAGGAAAGGAAAGTCGAAATTTGAAGTGCAGCTCATCAACAACAGCGGCAAGAAGGAAGAAAAGGCGTGGCGCTAAGCCCCGAACGCCCACCGTGCTGTGCTTCTCAGATGAGGTACACGAGAGCGCTGCCCTGATTTTGGATTTTTCGATTTTTGGATTTTGATTTTCACCTGACGACTGGCTCTGTTGACAGGACAGGCTGAAGCGCTTCTCTCTAGCGCCGTGCCTGGTTTGGAGTCCAAGGCACACGAACATAGACACGCATTCTATCAGTCACAGACGCATACGCTACGCCCGCTCACTCGCTGTTTATGTAGCTGTCATTCACCCACACACAAACATGGGACAAAGAGAAATTAAGAAAAGAGAGCGTGGCTGTTGGCGTGGACCTCGGACTCACAATTTTGAGTGATTTTGTGATTGGTGGAATCAGTCAGTGGGCGTGAGTGTCGCATGAGATGCGTGGATGGTCCAGTCAGCCTGCGGCGAGAAACAGACAGCGTGTGTCTGTGCCTGTGTCTGTGTGTCTATGCGTTTGGTGGAGCAAAGCTTGGAGAAAAGCTCATTCCTGCGATTCACACTCAAATTCGCTGCACACGCAACGGCGAAGACCACACACATCCATTTCACTCAGTTGTCACATTCCGTCGCGCTTTCTGTCTTCTCAACCTTCATCCTATCACACCTCTCGCCATCATTCGTCGACCTTCATCACTCAGCATTCAGCGCCTAACACATTCGCCTTGCTCTTCGTCGCAGCCATCACAATCGCTTTCATGCATCCGTAGCGCTGCGGACGTGGAGCTTAACCTTGCATCTAGAAACCGATCAGCACCGAAACATCGACCTTCGCTTCTTCCCATAAAGCTTACAGTACCGACTCAACCTTCTGCATGCACGCTCTACTGTAGAGATCTGCATATCTCGTTCATTCGCTCCTTGACTCTTCCGGCCCTGCCTTTGCTGCGCAGTCGCACCTACCGGAGTGCGCAGCCGACTGATCTTCGCCTCCCCACTACCGGTCTTTTCGGTTCATTGCTTCAACGGCACTCACTTCTTCCGACCCGCAACGGAATGCCAAGTCTGCCAACTTTGCGCAGTCTTAAGATCACCTCGGAGCGACACCGTCCCCTGCAACATCAGTGAGACCGAAGCGTTCGTTCCATCGGCGTGACGCGACGCACTGTTCTCATCCTTTCATCTCTTTGTCCACTTCCGTCGGCATCCTTGAGTGTAAGAAGCTCGACTTACCATTGGCCGAGTGCGCCGCGCAGACTCAACCCCAAGTGCGCACGACTTCAACTATAGCACCAGCCGACACACGCCCGGCGCTGAGCCTTCCTTCCTTTCAAATCAAGCTTGCGCGCAGCGTTGGACTCTGCACTTCGCCATCGCCTAAATCCGACTCGAAGGATAAAATCGATCCGTACTCGTCTCAGCATCCGCTTCACCTCGTCGCACTGTCCTTTCTATTGCACCATTCCACACGCTGAGCTTCGGCCGGAGTCTTCGCCCATCTGCTTGTCGCAATTCATCGAAGCGACAAACCCAGTCCGGCCTTCCTCGATCTGTATCCAACACGTCAACCACGCTGTGTGGATGTACTGCACTCTACTATCCTGATCTTCGTTCTCGGAAGCAGTACTGGAGGCTGGAGGCAAGAGGGCTAGGCCTTTGACAGCTCTTCGGATAGCATCTCGTGGAGACTGGATGGAGCAGCACAACACTTCTTATGCACAAAACGGCCCTTCAATCGACCCAAACGATCCAAGCCGCGTGCATGTCCAATTCAACATGGAGACCGCTCCCGCCTCGCAGCAACAAAATCTCTTCTACCATGACCCACGGCATCCTCAAATACCAAACAACGCCGTCATGAATCAACATTACCCATCCGGTCGTCCAGACCAGTCCTACACTCATCCTACCGTCAAAATTGAGCACGACCATCAAGCCGGTCCAACCACATCCTATCCCGTTCGCACCGATCAGCAACCATCCATGCCTTATCGCGAACCTGTCTACAATGATGGGCGTCCTTTGACCTTTTCTGCCAATCCTCAGCAAGAAGTACGTGTACCGTTCTCAGATCAGCCCCAACCGACGCAATCACAATACATACCAGAAGCCAGCTATGCCCCATACCCTTCCCAGATGTCGAGCGCAGGACCTTCAACGATGGGCGGTCCTTTCAACGGGCACCCGGTCAGTCTTCCTGGCAGCGTCGATCGCTTGGCGCACCCAGCACCCGAAAGCGCCGAAGCAATGCACCAAGCCAATCGTGGCAAGCGTGCCAGGAAGGACTCGCCAGAGCACGGCGCTGCGGTCGCAGGTGGTGCTGCTGGCCAACGGGGCGCATCCCCTGAAGGCACTGATGGAGAGAAGGGCGAAGGAAGCGGCAATGTCACCATGTTCCAATGTCGAGGATTCGGCGATTGTCGAATGGTCTTTACCAGAAGCGAGCATCTGGCACGACATGTTCGCAAACACACTGGCGAGCGGCCCTTTCGATGCCATTGTGGCAAGGCTTTTTCGCGACTCGACAACCTTCGTCAGCATGCACAGACCGTCCATGCCGACACTCCTGATCGCAACGAGATCATGATGCAAGAGCTTTCTTCTCTTCACGCCTCTCTTGCTCAGTCGGCTGCTCAAACGCAACATGCTCACGCACAGGTCCTAGGCAAGAGTAGCTCGCCTGGTGCGCTCATCGCCAGTCACAACCACACTGGTCGCAGAGGCAAAGGAGGAGGTAAGACTAGCGCCGCCACAAGAGCAGCTCGTACCAGCGGCCACGACAATGCAGGATCACCGACCCCACAAAGTCAGCACCCCTCGCATCCTGTGGATCAGAATGGGCAAGCAATCTACGCTTCTGCTTCCGCCTATCCACCTCATTACGACAATGCCGGTCCAGCAGCATCAGCATCTGGCACAGCTGCGTTCTCCGCCCCCGGTCATCCAGCCTCGATGCCTGCATGGACTACTCAGCCTCCGCAGTACGCCCAACAATGTGCTGATCAGCAGCATGCACCCGCTCAGCTTCCCTACGAAGGCGAATACGGTCGCAACAAGCAATCGACAGGGCATCCAGTGAGCTACGGTGCTGTTCAACCGTCCGGCGCATACGCTCAATCCGTCGATCTTCCACCGCATGTCGGCCAGCAGCAGCAACCTCAATACTATGGTTCCGAGGCAGGCTCAGCTTCGCTTCACGTCGCGGGCGCAGCCACGATCGACTACAGTGCATCTCACGCACCTTATCACGCTGCTCAGGCTGATCTGCCAGAAGGCCATCCCGACCGATACATGTCGTCTTACGATGCGTACGGACGCGCCATTCCTCAGCAAAGCGAGAGACGAGCTTCAGCACATCTTTCAGCCACAGCGACGGAAGCGCAATCGTGGCGACCAAATGGGCCGCCAGTCGAGACAGCCCTTGCTGGTAGTCAGTACACTCCCATCGACCTTGGCGCCACCGATGGTATTGCACAGGGTCCTGAGTTCTCCAATCCCTTCTGGAGGAACGATGATGGTCCCGCTTCGCAGTACCGCAGCAGCTTCGCGGAAGGCGACTCACGCGGGCCGGACCAACGCTCTCACTACGAGTCAACATTGTCGGCTCACCTTCATATGCGCACACCAACGCTGGCGAAACGTGCACGAGCAAGCAGTCCTCCTCCGTCTCGAGGAAGCATCCGAGCCTCCTTCGATGCTGGATCAGCACCACTCCTGCCACCACCAGGTAGCTCGCATGGACGTCCTCCCAGCAGTGCGCACGGCTCTCGCCCTCTCACGTCGCACAATCGGCCTGTCCTCCCGCCTCTCTCGACCATCACGCCAAGTGCAAGTCGACCCGGCACCGCTGCAGCAATGGGCGGCAGCCGTCCTGGCACGATGACTTCTCAACGGTTGCCCAGTATCGATCAGCAACTCTTCGCCACGTCCGCAGAGCTCGATCGAGCCGACGAGGTCCAAGGCGGTAGCAATTATCGACCCTACACCAGTCCAACCGGCGCCGATGCAGCAGGTGCTGCACAGGGAGTCAAGCCATTCCTTCCACCTTCGTCGTTGCGGTCAGCACGGCCCTCCTTCAGCCACCGTGGCGACACACGACCTCCTACGGCATCAGAGCTGGCGGACCGTCCCAGCACGTCTTCCGTCTCTTGGGCTAGTGATCGTCGTCCGCTTACTTCTGGTGGAACTCTGGCTGCTAAGCCACGCAGCTCGACCGCGGCTGGCGGCGATGGCTTGCCACCACTTTCCTCGACTTTGGCTCTCATGGAAGAGCGAAGAGATTCTCGTGCCATGTCAGGACGTCGAGGCTCGGCGTATGATCTTCCTGGTCCTCTCCCTGGAAGCGAAGGCCCCATGTCCAGGATGGGCTCTTCTTACGGCGTACGAGAAGCAGAAGCGCAGTCGAGATTGCAGACTGACAGCTCGGACCTTCGAACAAGCCCGGGCAACAATGCATCTCCCTTCATGTTTGCGCCTCCCCCCTTGCCTCGCGAGAGCAGTGCTTCCTTGTTGCGTCCCTCTGTTGACCGATACGCCGGTGGGCCGAGCTCGGACTGGAGACGGCCAAGCTCGAGCACTGCGCCGGACGCACACGTCATCTCGCGTAGGCTTGGCTCGAGCAGCGGCACTTCGATGGCCTTCGGCGCTCGTGACGACGGCAGAGGCTCCAGACCTGGTTCGTCCGCTGGCACAGCCCTTGCCTCACGCGAACTGACGCTGCCTCCTTTGAAGTCGTCGGGTGGTCCTAGTCGCCCAGGCTCGAGCTCGTTCGCTTCCTTATTGCAGGCAGATGGCGAGAATGCTCCTGGTCGAAGATCGAGTGGCTGGTCGCGACCGCTCACCTCGGGCGATGCTCCCGCCCCTAGATTTGGGAGCAACGGCTTCGGTCGCCTCTCGTCTTCGCGTGATGGTCCGTCAAGTGATGGTGAAGACGATGCATCTGAACGCCGTCGTTCGCTGATTCAGGGCCAACGCGTCCCTACCAGGGAAGGTCTCATGCGAAGGCCATCAACCTCGGCAGGAGCTGGCTCGACCCGCTTTGCGCAGAGCTACAACGAATATGATGGATCAGCTGGCCCAACGACGTGATGTCACTCGTATTGCTAGAAGCATTCTAGGACGTGAAGTTGTAAGCAGAGAAGGGTTTAAGCTTCGTCGCACTCGACACGGTACCACCGTGGCAGAGCGTAAGACACAGCTGAAGGCATCAAGAATCATACAAATACTACTTACTTTTGTTCCGATAATATTACTAAAATTGGCACCGTACACGGTCAAGTGTTTGAAGCTCGCAAGGGTTAGATATATGTGGACCCGTCGAGTCTGCATTCTATCCAATGTCGCAATTGAACGACTACCCTTTTGCACCCTTGAAGTTGTTGGTCCGGACCGTGCCGTCTCGTCAGCGTGGCAATAATGCGAAAGGCTATGAGCAATGTGAGGATTCTCACTCTGAGTCTTTAGCATGACAGAGGCAGATGCCCATTCTTGCCATCGTCTGTCTGTACGGGACACTTCTCAGGATCATGCTCACGTCAAGTGCGTTTCCCTTCGTACAGCGGGCACTGCAGAGTCATGCTGCACGATTGCCATCCCATATACGAAGCCATGCGTGACAGCATAAAGGATTTTAGTGCTGAATTTTACGGCCTGTTTTATCGAGCTCACATCACTTTTTTTTGTCGAGCCTAAATTTGAGTTTTCTGTGCTAGCGGAAGTCGGAAGTGCAGCCAAATCTTGAAGCGGCTATCGAGTCTCTTCTCAGCCTCGCAGTTCACTCCTCTGCATCCTAAACCTACCCTACATCTTACACCACACTATCTATCGATACACAGCCTGATACAACATCGCAAAGCATGCAGAACCTTCAGATAGCTCCGACAATATGACAGCGAGATGCCCTCCGTCTGTAAAGACGACGGCTGCTGCTGCTGTCACCAGCATCATCATCCCCAGCTCCAAATCGGCCATCAGGTGTTTGGCTTTCCCGGCTTTAGCACATTCGCGACCTGATCGCTCCCGAAACATCTCGACCACACCTGGTGTATCGACCGCAGCAGCCGCAAGCTCTGCCATACCACTCTACCGCCACACGTCCGCAGCAGTCCCGATTGGCAAGCGAACGGTTGAACAGCCCCGACAACGCCGCACCCTTTTCGACTTACATCTTGACGAGGTTGCACGCTTACTAACAAAGACCTACAACGGGCAGTACAGGGAAGCAGATGATTGGGATGAAGCGTTGTCCGGCTATGCCAGCTGGGCAACGGACAAACTTCTTGCACATGTCGCGCACCCGGAGAATCTCCGCAGAGAACTTAAGCACTACCTGCGTCACAAGTCAGTCGACCAACGGGTCTTCCTTTCGTACCGCAATGCTATGCTAGCGAGAGATTGGGCAACTGTGCGAAGGATGATGGGAAATGTCTCGGACTCAAGATGGCCAACTTGGCTGCTTTCGAATGCAGTGCAGACGGTGACCACTGCCTCTGAAATGTCCGACTCCTTGGCGATTCTGGCCATGACTTCAAACAGAGCTGGCGGAGCTCCTTTCAAGCCACAAAGACACTGTTTCGCCACGCTATCGGCCAAATGTCTTGGTGGAGAAGCAGTCGCAGTGCACCTCGTCCCCCGGCTAACCGACGTGCTTCTAGCTCTCCTCGACAGATTCCCGCTAGAGATCGCATCCGAGCTAGGATTCATAGAAGACTTTGTGAATCTATGCAGCAGGATAGCAGACCAACGAGCTCGCGATGCGGTGGTCGCTGTTATCGACTATCTCCGCACTGACCCACGCTACCAGGACACCACTCGCTTTCGTGATCATCTTGTCGCGCGCTGCGTTGCTAGGGTCGAAGCCTCAATAGAACGATCGGCAAGCAGGTCTGCGTCTTCGGAGCAATTTGCAAACCTGCAGATCATGGACTACTTTCTGCGACTAGACATACACAGACAACCCGACCTCGAACAACGAGTGCTGCGTTGCGCTGTATACGTCGCAGGTAGGAAACGCACGTACCGACTCGTCCAACGCTGGTTCGCACAGCTCGAACGACGCAAAGCGGAGCAAGGAGGATCATTGACTGCACCGGACTATCTACTGCATGCCAAAGCGCTGGCACGGACGGAAGAGGGACGGCAAGACGCACTCTCTGCTTTAGCGAGAGCTGAGCAGCTGCTACCGATCGAGCATGAGAAGCTGCACGGCAAAGAGAACACAAGAGGCGTGGCGAACCAGCTCGCAGGAGCCTATCTAGACGTTCTACAGGTGATGGCGCACAATCCCCAAGTGCCGCTTGAGAGGATTTTGTCGCTGTTGGGGATCTTTGTTCGGGACAGCAAGGAGGCAAATGACGATACGACGGCCGCGGAACGCCGGTTTGCGAAAGCTATCAAGCGGATGAGGGCCGACGTGTATGCCTACACAATGGTCATGCATGGGTGTCTCGTTCGCAAACGTCCAGATGTCGCGCTCACAGTCTGGAAAGCAATGCTTGATCGAAATGTGGTGCCCAACACGGCATGCCTATCAACACTACTGCAAAACTTGTTTCAGATGCGGGAGGTGGGAAGCGCCATGCGACAAGTCAACCTTTGGTGCGAACAGGGTGTTCCCCGACCAGCCAAGGGCTCAGATAAGCTCAAAGACATCAGCGTTGATAGTCTCGGTATGGAGCAGGTACCAGCAGCTTCGTCGAATCCCTTTTCGTTCCCAACAGAAACACAACTTGAAGTCTACAAGATCGAACCCGACACTATTCTGACATCCGTTGTCTTCAGCGGCCTGCATTCATGCGGTGCCACCGGCATTGAAGCACTATGGACTGCCTATCAGCAGACAGTGAGCCTATTTCCTGATGCGCCAGTGCTCTCGCTTTTGCTCAAGACATCCTGCAGCAATCAAGCCGGTTCAAGCACGGACGTTCGATTCGGACGAGAGGTCTTTCGCACCATGCTCTTCGGGAAGCACCCCGAGCTGGCGACCTCCCGCAATGCTTTACTGGAAGAGCTCGAGGCGCACGGAGTCGCTTTGGAATGGATCTTCTCGCAAGACACTGTGGGTGCTCGAATGGAGAGGTGGTTCTCCTCCGTTTTCCAAGCCAAGGAGATCGAGACACCGATCAACCCTGCTGACCTCAACAGCCTCGTCTTTACTTCGAAAGTCTTTGAGCACTACAGCCGACTTTTGCTCAACCTAGGGCATTCGCCTGGGCTGCTGTCGGATAGCCGCCTCGTGCTCTGCGAGCTAATGGATGTACTTGGTTGGATGAAGGAACTGCGTCTCGTTCCCTCGAGAACTCATTTGGCTCTGACAATCTTGGAGGTGGAAGAGCATTTGCCGCCAGCCATAGCGGCGAAACAGATGGATCTATTGGACGAGTGGCTGCGAAACTGGCTTGGAGCTGCTAAGCTGCCTATGGAAGCGGACATGCGGCGCTACTGGCAGTGGAAGATGGAGCGAAACGGTCAACCTCTAGGATGGTTTGACCCGATCAAAGGAGCTTCGACATTGTCTCCGGCCATCAACTCTCTGTAATACAAACATCGTTTGAAACGCCGCTAACGATACTGTCGGTAGAAAACAGAAACAGTTCATGAGTGATACAGGCTTCATCTGCTGGCTTTGCCGGCTGCGGTCTTCGTTGCTACTGTAGCGCTATCTGGTCTCATCGAAGACGACAAGCACACGGAGCAGCACAAGCAATTCATCTGACGCATTGGAAACGGTTTCGACATCATCGGTGTGATTGCATATTACTTTGACTGTCGGTGCGAACACATCGAGGCCTGGTGGCTGATATCTAGGGTCTGCCTAGCGAGAGCGACGTTCAATGAGTCCAGGGAAATATGTCCAACCCGCCGTCAGGAGCTGCCCACCGAGCGCACCATGCCTCAGGAGGGGTCAGCCGGCGATTATGCCACGGTATGCGATCGAGTCTGCCTCCATGGCAAACACACCTACCCTGGCTCTGCGAAATCGTCATCGCATTCAGTGAAACGACCTTCGAAGACGGTCAAAGTCTTCTGATCCGATGTCAGTTCTTCCTGCATCGCTGTGACACTCAATTGAGTGAACTCTCTTGGCTCTGCTGTGGATCGGATTAGGCTGCGCAACAAGCTCTTGGCGCTTCACGGATTGCCACCACGAAACGAGCTAGGAACAGAAGGCTCTTGGCCTACAATCAAGCCTCTAGAGCCTCTCCCAAAGGCGCTCTCCCAATAGGCACGCACGTACGCTGGCACAGCCTCACGCCCGCACAATATCTAGTAAGCCCCTCCGTGGTACGGCCTATCCCACCTTGGCGGTCCTTCAGGCTGGTCAGGATAGCCCAACATGTCGTTGTACTCGACCACCTTAGCATCAGTCAACTGGGCGAGCTCAAGTCCCTGATCGGCGTCAATGGTAAACGCATTCACGCTCAGATAGCTCTTCCCATCCGGACCCTCATTCCACCCCTCTCTCTTGGGTCTCCACACCACTTGCCTCCCCGTCATCTTCCTCCCTTTCCATTCTGCTATGCCCAGCGCGTCAAGATCAACTTCCACCGTCTCCCCCTCTCCCTCAAAAATGAAGCACCGCATCGCACACCTCTTACAGAAGGGCAAATGTGTCTGCCCGTTGTTGTGAGTGTAGACGCCCATGCTGCCGCTGAATGGCCCGTCGGTGGGGGAGAGGAGGATGAAGTCGCTAGGTGCATCATTGAGGCGCGTGTGAAATTGGCCGGCTTTGTGGCAGGGGGTGCAGTTGCAGCGGTAGAAGCGCTGGTAGGACTCGCCGGGCGGCGGAGGGACCGAGGTGTTGGCGAGAGTGTGAGGGAGGGTGAGGAAAACAACGTAGCGAACATCACCGCAGTGGCACGAGCCGTGGTAGGGGCGGCGCATGGGCGCAGCGTTCACGGACATTGTGGAAAGAGGATGAGGCCGATGGTGATAAAGAAGATGAGACGTTGTTTGATATGCGGTAGGGGTTAGGTGTTAAGCGCCGAGGATCTGGGGACCGCGTTGTGCTGAGGCAGGGCGTGGCTTGGCGCTTGTGGGGATTGCAGGGATAATGCGGGGTCACTGAGTACATGGGCAGGATGTGTTGGTGTTGAAAGAGTTAAGAGTGAGTTCCTTCAATTGTGCGGGTATGACTTACAAGGACTAAGTGTTTGGTTGTGAGACCAGTTGGTTACTTTGCTCAAGTAGCTAATTTGAGCAAAGTCTTGGAAGTTTGAGATCTAATGCCAATTGTTGGAACACACAAATGTTGGAACACACAAAGTGTCCTTCAATAAAGTTCATCTTGTACTTTGAGTTAGGGTTAGGGTTAGGGTTAGGGTTAGGGTTAGGGTTAGGGTTAGGGTTAGGGTTAGGGTTAGGGTTAGGGTTAG
>JAXQGJ010000448.1:0-15646 GCA_037039655.1 Pseudozyma sp. M118-08B | reverse complement strand
TGAGCTTGGCTTCCTTCGGCAGCTTGCCAGCCTCAGCAGCAGCTTCGTCGTCTGGAGAGAGTAACAGCTTGCCATAAGAAGCAGCCATGCCTCCGATCGTCTCGAGCACCGAGACTTGCACTGCAGGAGGTTCGGTCATCACGAGACGATACCAAAGATTGCACAGCTCGGAGAAGAGTGTGTCTTGCAGCAAAGCTGAGCCAGCCACCTGCGGCTTGCTGAGCGCTGTCATAGCCCGAAGCGAAATGCGCATCACCTTGCCTTCTTGCAGCGACTCGATGCTGCTCGACGAGCGGGTTGCAAGCGCCTCAAAGGCAAGACCGTACAGCACAAAGAAGAAGAGACAAGGTTCGCTGCGTGCTTTCGGTGCAACGGCAGTACCAGCGGCGGCAGGGACGGTCTCCCCGTCCATCGCAGCAAGAGCTCGCGCATCGTTGTCGTGCAGCAACCCTGTCACTGCCTGCAGGATGGTGTGCCAGGAGCTTTCGTGATATGGCAGAACCACCTCACGGGCCAGCCCAGCATATTGCGAGTCAAGGCTAGCGTTGATCGAAGGGCCGGGACCACCAGGAGCTCCACCGGCATCCATCTCGGGGTCGGACCGGATCTTGGCATACTCACGCAAGCAAGCGATCCAGTACGGCACGATACGTGCGACGTGGGGCTTGACCACCTCGACCAGGTAGCTTTGCGTGGCGCTAGCGGTCTGCAATTCGGCCCAAGCTGTGAACACAGCAATCTTCAGCATGGCGTTGGCATTTTGCGAAAGATCCTTGACGTCGCCCAGCTGGGTCATGCTAGGCTGCATGCAGCTATCGAGAGCAGAGACGAGCTGCTTCAGGATACGACCCATGCGACTCACCTCCTTGATCACGCCGGACGACACAAAGACGGCGCATACCTGCACGGCTGCCGCCAATACTTCAGGTGTCGAATCAGCCAAGAAAGCCGGCGTCAAAGCAGAGAGACCAACGCTGACGTTTGAGAAAGCATTTTAGAGCTCACTTTGTGCTTGGTGAGAGGTGCTCAAATGGTACTGCCCTTGAGTGCGCCTTTCTCGGATCTGCGTGGCACGCTGGCGTTGAAATGAAAAAGAAAAAAAAGAGAGGAGAAATGGCGTCGGAGCTTGGAAAAAGTGGATTCTACGCGCTGCTTCTCTCCTGTGTCAAGGGTCACACAGAGCAAGGACGCACAAGCAGCATGTGTTCTGCAGGTACCGACACTGAAACAGAGCCTATCTATCCCATTCTTCTCAGCTCGTGTGCGCCATGCTCTATTCTACATTCTGTTGCTGGCATTGTGAGACTGCACAAGGAGTGGCGTGCATCTCAGCTGTCGGTCGGACCCCTTTGTGAGGCGCCGCTCCGTTCACTCAAAATCTCTCCCTTCCTCCAACCGTATGAGTGTTCGGTGCCCCCTGCATCACACTCCTCGTCCTCTCAAAGATCGTTAAAGTAGCCCACGCTAAGCGCCGTAATCCGCTAACGACCCTCCCTTTCGACCAATCATTGTTGCATCGCTACCTTCCTCCTTCGGCTGCATTGTATGCACAGTATCGTTCCCTCTGACTCTTTCGAGCTCATCTACATCGAAGAGTGTACTACCGAAGCGCACCGCTCGTCACGCTTACAAATTCTCATACAACTCTTACGACTTACGAACATTCGTCCACATCTGGAAACACACAATCTGTACTACATCCTTAGACGTTCGATTTTGCTCGCAGCAAGCTAAGATAGACATCGATCATGAGCCAGTATAATCGCCTGGGCGGCCCCGCTCATCATCAATACGACCCGTATGCGGATCGAGCATCGCAGTCCGGATACCATGCTGAGCAGCATTACCATCAACCGCAGCAACACCAGCAAGGCTACTCACAGCAAGGTCATGCTCAGCCATCTCACTCTGCATATGATGCACCGCAACCTGAATACTACTCTGCGCCTGTCAAACCTCAGAGGTAAGTCCAAACTTCATCTCTATGTGCCCCACCTTGTGCGCAGCGACTTCATTTCACTTCCACACGCTCGTGGCATTTCCGCTTTTCACAGCCCCGAGCAAGCGGTCTGAACTCACTTCTCATCTCTCCATTTGCGCGCCTCCACACATTCATACATCCGCACAACAGACAACCATCCAGGCTGAGATCCAACTCCTCGTCCAGCCGTTCGGGCAGTCACGCTGCTTCGCCATTCAACGAAGACATCCCTCCTGTCCCCTCCAACCTCTCAGCAGCGAGACAACGCTCAACTGCCAACACTGGCTTGCCACCTTCCTCCTCTTCCAACACCCAAGACGTTTTCGCACGTCCTTCCTATCACTCAACCCGCAGCGCAGCCCCTGACCACCCAAAGACCTGGGATGCCAACGCAAACTACGACACAGCCTACTCAGCTCCTCTCTACGATCCTGCGCCTCATCAGAGCTCAACTCAGCTCAATCCCGATCACTCT
The DNA here is from genome assembly GCA_037039655.1 of Pseudozyma sp. M118-08B. Lineage (NCBI taxonomy): Eukaryota > Fungi > Basidiomycota > Ustilaginomycetes > Ustilaginales > Ustilaginaceae > Pseudozyma > Pseudozyma sp. M118-08B. Next base: position 13,190 of record JAXQGJ010000448.1, on the reverse strand, counting down.
TCGCACAGCATCGATCTAGGCACGCATGATCCCACCTACGACGAACGAGCCATGCAGCAAAACTACCCCTACGGTGGCTCAGCCGCCTTCGAGCGCTCCGCTAGCTATCAGCATGGACCTGTCGGTGGAAACGGCTACCAACAGGTAGATGACGAGAAGAGCCTCTACTCCAAAAGCAGCCACCATCCTCCTGGCGCTTGGAGCGGTGCTGCTCCCGCCATGCCCTACCAAGAGATGCCAGGCTCGCACTCCATGGTCCATCTTGCACAGCCCGGATACCCTCCCGTTCCGTACGGCGGTGACTACGAGATGCAGCATCCAGGCATGCCCATGCCCCATGTCTCCATCGGTGGTCTCGGCGTACCAGGTGCCGTCATTGCCCCGGCTCCCATGCACACCCTGCAGCACCAAGACTCGAGCTTCCAGCGCGAGAATCGCGAGCGTATCATGCGCAAACGTACCGTCAAGCGCATCCCCCTTCAGGATGGCAATTTGGTCCTAGACATTCCTGTCGCAAAGAGCATCAGCAAGTCGGACAGCAACAATCCTGAATTCCGCGAGATGCGATACCAAGCCTGCACCTCTGATCCGGACCAGTTCATCCAAGAGAAGTACACTTTGCGTCCATGGATGTATGGGCGAGAGACCGAGATGGCGATCGTGCTCACCTGCTACAATGAAGACGACGTGCTCTTTGCAAGAACCATGGGCGGTGTCATCAAGAACATCGCTCATCTCTGCAGCCGAACCCGATCCAAGACCTGGGGTCCTGACGCATGGAAGAAGGTCGTTGTCATTATCGTCGCCGACGGACGTAAGAAGGCCAACGAGCGTATGCTCAAAGCGCTGGGTCTCATGGGCTGCTACAACGAAGGTGTCATGAAAGATCACGTTCTCAAGAAGCCAGTCGAGGCTCACATCTTCGAATACACGACTCGTGTCCAGGTCACCGAAAAGGGCGAGGTCCAAGTTACGCCTTGCCCCATCCAGGTTGTGTTTTGTCTCAAGGAGCAGAACAAGAAGAAGCTCAACAGTCACCGATGGTATTTCAATGCGTTCTGCCGCATGCTTCAGCCTAACGTCTGCATCTTGCTCGACGTCGGTACCAAGCCCACCGGCACCTCGATCTACGAGCTCTGGAAAAGTTTCGACAAGCATGCCGATGTCGGTGGTGCTTGTGGAGAGATCTGCGTCGACACGGGTCGTGGTTGCGTATCGCTCTTCAATCCGCTCGTTGCCTCGCAGAACTTTGAGTACAAGATGTCCAACATCCTCGACAAGCCTACCGAATCCGTCTTTGGATTCATCTCGGTGCTTCCTGGTGCTTTCTCGGCTTACAGATACAAGGCGCTGCAGGGTCGTCCTCTGCAGATGTACTTTAAGGGAGAGAAGCTTCACTCGGGCGAGGGCAGCTCTTCGATCTTTTCGGGCAATATGTACCTCGCCGAGGATCGTATCCTCTGTTTTGAGCTGGTTACCAAGGAGCGCGAAGGCTGGCTTCTGCGTTATGTCAAGTCAGCCAAGGCGTATACCGATGTGCCAGACAAGGTGCCTGAATTCATCTCTCAGCGTCGTCGATGGCTCAACGGATCGCTCTTTGCTTCTTACTACGCTACCTGGCATTGGTACCGCATCTTCCAGTCTGGTCAACCCTTCATGCGCAAGCTCTGGCTTCTCTTCCAGGTCATCTACAATCTGATTCAGCTCGTTTTCAGTTGGTTCGCCATCGCCAACTTTTTCCTCGCTTTCTACTTTTTGCTCAACTCGGCCACCAGCACCACCGGCAAGGACCCTTTTGGCGGGCAAGGTGCCGCTATCATCGAGATTTTCCAGAACATCTTTATTGCTATGGTCATTGTCGTGCTCGTTTGTTCGCTCGGCAACCGACCTCAGGGCTCCAACTTTGCTTATACTTCGGCGATCGTTATCTTTGCGCTCATCATGGGATTGGCACTCTACGCAGCCGGCTATACCACCTACTTGGCACTCGACGCTTCTGGGCTCACCCATACCGGTGGATGGACGGTCAAGAACATCGAACAGCTCTTCAAGACGTCCGGATTCCGTGACATTGTCATTTCGCTCGCAGCGACATATGTCATGTGGTTGGTCTGCTCGATCTTGCACCTGGAGCCATGGCACATGCTCACTTCGTTCGTGCAGTACCTCTTCCTGACGCCGACATATATCATCATCTTGTCGATGTATTCGATGTGCAACACCAACGACTTGTCGTGGGGTACCAAGCAGTCGAACGGCCCCGCTACCGACCTGGGAGGCGCCACCGGGTCGGCTGGTAAGAAGGACGACAAGGGACAGATGGTCGAAGTCAAGATTCCCACCTCAGCCGAAGACGCCGAAGATCTCTGGACGCACTACCGCCAGACGCTATCTCAGCCCGTTGCCGAGGTCAAGCAGAAGCGTGACAAAGCCACCAAACAGGAGGATCACGCCAAAAACTTCCGTACCAACCTCGTGCTGTTGTGGATGTGCAGTAACGCCGTCATTGTCATTGTCTTCACAAGTACGTGGTGGAACAAGTATGTTCGCAACCACTTGCAAGCTGATGCAGTGCGCAGAGGCGAGCCCGTGGTCAACCCTTATCAGTTGGTTATCTTCTGGTCGACCGCTGGTCTTTCGGCTGTTCGTTTCGTGGGCAGCGTCTTTTACCTGCTTCTCCGCATCTTTGGACATTAACACTTTCAGCTACATGCTCAATCTCGTCGCTCATTCTGATACCAATGCTTTGTCTTTGCGCCTGCCTCAGAGCGGCTTTTGTTGAGTCATTCCATTCTGTAATACTGATCAACGTAGTTCTTTTCAGCCCTTCTTGCCTGATGTTTTCCACCTGAGGGATCATGTACAGTAAAGTAGTATGTGACACTGAGAGCAGGTCATGTTCACATAAAAGGCACTCGCTGCCAAGACACCGAAACTATTGTTTGTGCGATGTGGTCAGCTGACCGTCCGTCGACGTCTGTCTATTTTATCCCACAAGCATGAAGGGTTCTACAGTGAAAAGGCGTCGCTCGAGCTACAGTACTCCTTTCCAGTATTGAACAATAAAGCGTCCAAAAAGGTGGAAGAAAAATAAACCCGAAAAATTGAATCCTTTTTGACATTTATATAGCTCACATATCCGATTCCCGAAGTTTTTCTCCTCTTGACTTTTTTGCGAACGAGAATTTTTGGTTTCTAAGGCACAGCGAAGCGCTTTGGTGGACTGTTCAACAGCGTTCAGCCTTCACCTGTCTGCTCACATCATCTCTCTCTCTCTCTCTCGATCGCACTGCCACGCTTCTGCTGTCATTCATACATACTTTACAGCAAGGCTTGTTCATATTGGCAGCGGCATCCTGGACACCAGTATTCGGGCATCTGGCTCAGGAGCCTGCATCAGAGAACAACTCCATCGTCCACAGCAAAGGATCGGTTGCCCCCCACCTCCAGCAAAACAGCAGAGCCGTTAACTCTCTGAGAGGTTTCAGCCATCATGGCACGATCAGCGACTTCGACGCCGGTCAAGAAGGCCGCTCTGCCTTCGCAGGTCGCATCGCCTATGCCTGCAACCGCCAAATCGACTCCACGTCGGTCGAAAGCCGCTGCACTACCTGCAGAACCAACCACACCAGCACCAGCCCCATCAGCTCCATCAGTACCGGCTACAGAAGCTTCCGCCGCATCCTTACACAAAAGGAGTCGCAAGGGCAAGAGCAAAAAGTCCACTCTCCCCGTCAGACAGCGTTCCAACGAGTTCTCGCCATTCCAGACCATAGGAGAGGGCCGTGTCTCGCGTCTCCCCGTCGTCTTTACTCGCGATGCCGACTACTTCTTTGCCGTGTCCAAGACCTCTGTGCGCATCTACTCGAGAACCACAGGTCAAGTTGTTTCGACGCTCTCAAGTGGTCCAGGCTCTCACTTTGCCGACATCACCTCGATCATGATCAACCCTGCCAACCCTTTGCAACTCCTCACCGCATCGCTGGACGGCCGAGTCAAAGTATGGGACTTCCTCGACGGCATTCTGTTGTCTTCCTTCGATCTTCAGCTTCCCATCTCTGGTATGACGGCTCATGCTTCCATCCCCAACACCGTCTTTGTCCTCCTCAAGAAGTACCGTCATCGCGATGCTGAGAATGCACCTAAGAATATCTCGGAGATCCTCGCTGCCCTCGACGAAGGCGCACCTTTCAACAGCATCATTGCCCACTTTAGCATCGATCTTTTCGCCAAAGCCAATTCGAATACCCCGCTTCCCAACTTTGCTCGAGGTGCATCGCTGCGCCCTGAAGCTGTTCGAATTGGTAAGACACGCGAAGCTGTCGCTATCGGCGTCTCCCCCAACGGCGAGTGGCTCGTTGTTGTCGGAAGCGACAAAGTGCAGGTCGCAAGAACCAACGATCTCGCATCGGGCTTCACTCGCTTCATCTCTTCGCATCCAGGCACACAGCAGTCGCACAAAGACTCGATGACCTGCATGGCATTCCACCCGACCGACTCCACAAGGCTCGTCACTGGAGACTCGACCGGTCGCATCCGTGTCTGGTATTGTCTGCAGAAGAACTTTATGGCTCCTTCCAAATCCGAAGCCGACGATGGTATGGAGAGGCATGCACCTTCGACCGTGCTCCATTGGCATGCTCATGCTGTTTCGACGCTCTGCTTCTCGCCCAACGGCGCACACATGCTCTCGGGAGGTGAAGAAGGTGTCCTCGTCGTTTGGCACCTCGGTGCATCTGGCAATGCCGCTTCCAGAGAATACGTTCCTCGTCTCGGAGCGCCCCTCTCGGCTATCGCCGTCGCCAACGGCCTCGATGGCAGGGAGCAAGAGTACGCCGTATCCCTTGCCGACGGCAGCATCACTTTCGTGTCTTCCATGTCGCTCAAGCCTACCCGCAGCTTCACTCGCATCAAGATCGATGCTTCTCGTCACCTTCCCGGTGCTTCCGTTCCCGCCGAGGCACCCGTCCCCTTGGCCGTTCACCCTGCGAGCCGCAACATTGTTCTCCTTGCTGGACACCCTTCGTCGCTCCAATTCTACGACCCCGTCAAGGACACCAACTCGATGGAACTCGAGGTTGCTCCTTCCAACCGCGTCTCGCGCGTCGAAGACGAGCAGATCGAGTCTACCCGTGTCGAACGAGTCGCCTTTTCGCCCTTCGTCTCCTCCAAGACCGCCGAGCAGGGCGAATGGATGGTCACCTTTGACAGCCGTAACTTGTCCGACTTTGAGGGCGAAGTTGAAGTTGTCTCGGAATCAAGTCTCAAATTTTGGCGCTGGAATCCGCTCAACAGGCGCTACGTGCTCAACACACGCATCGATCGTCCTCACAAGGGTAGGCGCATCACTTCGATGACCTTTTCGCCTAGCTCGGCGCTGCTTGTGACCGCGGCCTCAGACGGCAAGGCACGCGCTTGGCACTTGGCCTCGCGAAAGCTCAAGTCGGGCAAGCAGGAAAGTTACTGGACCTGTCGATCCGTGTTTGGTTATCGCGAGCAGACCCCTACCGCCAGCGCCTTTTCTGCGGACGGATCCATCTTGGCCGTCGGCCAGGCCGGCTCGGTAACGCTGTGGAGTCCCGAAAGCAATCTCATGTCGATGGTCATTTCGGCTCCAGAGTTGGCGGAAGGCGTTCAGAGTCTGGCCTTTTCCGGTCGATACCTTGGCATCGCTACAGCTGCCACTGTGCTCGTTTGGGATTTGATCCTGTCGCGACAGGTATCTCGCAAGAGCTTGGAGGCTGGTCAGACAGCTAGTCTGATCTTGTCTGCTTCGGCGTCGAATGCAGCTTCTGTCAACGCAGCTGATCGATCCATCTTTACGCTCGTCTCGTCGAGCGTCATGGCCGACTTTGACTCATCCAGCATCGGTCACGAGGCCAAGACGATCGTGGAGCCGGTGTCGCTTGTGTCGGACAGCGAGATTGCCTCTTCTTCCGCCGCTGCATCTTCCACTGCTGTCGCCACTGCCAGCAAGTCAAGCTCCGTATCGCGAGCCATCTTCCACGCTTCGGTCACCGCGGTCTCACCGATCCCGTTGCCCGCAGGAGCTGTCGGACAAGCACAAGAGTTTGTCGCCATCAGCAAGGACATGGACTTGATCACTTTCTCGTCCTCCCCTTCTGCACTGTCCAAGTCCGCAGCCAACGCGTCCGCAGAGAGCATCCGTGGTATCTCGAATGTCAGAAAGACCCTGTTCGATGACCTGTTCGGACCTTCCGCGTTCAACGACCAGCGCGATGACGCTCGTGATGACGAGGATGGTGCTGCTGGCACAGCTTTGTCTACGGATGCTGCCGGCGTCGGGTCGGGTGTCGCTTCGCTCTTCTCGACTGCACCGCACCTGTTGCCGCCTGCCACGTTGCTTTTCGATGCTTTCCTATCGAAGATGCTCCCTGCAGCCAATGCTGCACCAGCAGTCGTGGCGGCTACAGACCCTTTGTCTTCCATCACGACCACCAATGCAAACGATACAGATGCGGCATCCATTGAGAAGGCTCATGACTCTACAGCACACCACGAACGAGGTATTGCCGACGTCCTCCTCGCCGACACGGATGAGCTCGTGGAGCTTTTCAAGAATCAGATTCTGCTAGTGGAGAATACGCCATCGCTCAAGAAGGCAAGCTCTTCGCCCGTCAAGCCCAACGGAAGTGTAGCTAGAACACCACAGTCGAGGAAGACCCAAGTCAACGGTGTCTCCGCAACACCCTTGCTCAAGGCTTCTCTCACGGGCGGTCTCAAGAATGTAACGCCAAAAACACCAGCTCAGCTGAAAGGAGGCCAAACGTCGGATACGACGCCGAGCAAGTCGTCGAGGAAGCGAAAGCTTTGAATCTGTCTTCACTTTGGTTGGAAAGCAATGCTAGAGCTCTTGTAGCGAAAGTCGAGACGGTAGAGAGAAATATGTGTGCATGAGGTCAGATTGACTTTTCGAGCTTCCTGTCTTGCGCGTGTAAGAGACAAAAGCACTTGAATGGCTCTCAACAGGTCTGCGATGGCATTTGCTCTCGTTCATCTAGGCGATGTGATCCGGTCAGACTAGCCTATGCTCATTAGGGAACGCAGACCGGAAACAGGTTACCGGTGCATCAGATTCGGATTTCGGATGATGATGAAACATAAAAGCGAGAATCACAAATGGTGAATGCGAAGCATGAAAAAAATTCACCGGACTCCGGACGCGACAACCATGAGCGTCAGACTGCAGCGGAAAGTGCGGGGATTGAGTTGGACCCTGAGCGTGTTGTGTGTTGAGCTTCTGCTGAGGTTATTGCCGTGAAGCGCTCTGCTCTTGGCGTGGGTGCTGCCAAGCTCGGCGAATGAGTGGGAGCTGTTATCTGCAGAAGATATATATGAAGGCGAACGCTTTGAGCGTCATCAGCATCCATGGTATCAACGAACACAAACAGCATCACACGTCTCGCGGAAGGAAATCTGATCCATCATGCCGCTGCACCGTAAGTTTGCCCTGCTTGACATTGCTTCTGAAGCATCACGACTTGCAAAGTTACGGTGTGATACTAATTTGACACCATCAACCTTTTGCACGCTAGGCATCTACCATACCCCAGGTTTTTTTTCTAAAGAAGAGAAGCGAGACCTGGTCAGCAGTATCGCAGATATGTAGTGAGTTGTTCTTCGAAGCATCGTCACAATGGTCGACAGAGCTCTGACAAACTCTCTCGCATCACGCATTCATGCGACACAGCATCAAAGCCGGCCTACCTCCTTTCCTAGTCATCACTCTCTTCTGTCCACTCGAAGAAGACGACTTCTACGTTGGCAAGCAGAGCTACAACGAGCGGACCGGCGAGCAGGGTAAGCCTTTCGTCCGCATCGTCAGCCAACACCTTGCTAGAACAGCCGAAGGCAAGGAGAGAAGAAAGGCAACAATAACGAGGCTCGAACAAAGGTTCAGGCCAGTGTTGGAGGCCAAAAACTGTGACTGGGAGGTAAGTCGCACTTCACTGTCAACACCAACAGCATCTAGAAGCGCCTGGAGAAGACTTGGGGCTGACTCATTTACAATTGCACCGGCTCGCAACATAGATCCACATCGAGGAGCCTGCTGCAGATTTGTGGCATCTAAACGGTCTTGACTATCCTGCACCAGGCTCGGAAGCAGAGGCACAATGGAGAGCAGCGAACAAGCCGATTGCTTTCGAAGGTCCGACCATATCAGACCACCTCGCTGAGAAGGCTGCTCTTTGAGCAAATGGAGACTAACAATTGAGCTTAATTCTGCAATGCGTTGACAGCGAAAACATGTACCGTACATTCATGGCGTCACATGCATTTTCAAGTCCACAAGCTCTCAACGTATCTTCCAGATCGTAGTTGCCTGACATGAGCGCTGTAACGCCCACATCATAAAAGGTTGAAAGACGATGGCAAGCAAGGCGAAGCGAGAAATGATCATGAGAGCGTGAGAAGCTTGATGCCTCCGCGGGAACCGGCAATATGTTGTCGTACAGCCGGAAATAAGTTGAAACGCAAAGACTGCCTTTGCTGTCTTACTTTTTTTGCGCAGGTGGTTGCCTTTTTGACAGCGCGGCATTTTCTCTTCCAATTCGGCTCCCTGACACATGTGATACAACTTGATGTTACGACGCACATCCTTTTGTTCGTCCATCACAATCAGCTTTGACTCTGAACTGTGCAGTGAGATGCCCTGAGTCTCTAGAAGGATAATCGAGAGCCGCTGTCTGCTCTCATCTCCTGCATTGCAAAACGAGCCGCGAGGTCTCACAAAGGCACAAGATCTGGATTCAACAGAGTGCTTCCTCCCCTCCCGCTTTCAGAACGAACAACCGGTGCTCAAGGGGCCTCCCAAGCTACCAATCCTACCCATACGACGGCACGCGTGCCGGCTATCACGCCATTCGACGCAAAAGGCTGCGCTTCTGACCTTGCGATTGCAGCTCAGCCTCCAAAGGCACTCACTCTCGTTTGCCGCTGCACCCTTGCAGATTAAGACTCGTCAGCTTCAACCTGCGGGGGACCCTGCTACGTTAGGTCTTGAAGAAGTACCGTGGCTCTCTTGCATCTCCTTCCCACACACCATCATTGATTGGCATTGCACACCATTGGTAACTCGTTTTCCCCTGGTGACCATCAGCATCAAGGGTCTCGAACAATACGATGGTGGTCGTCGACGTTACTTCCGCTGCCGCCGCCGATAAAGGCCGTTCCGTTAACCGATCCTGCATCCAATGCAGAGAGCGCAAGATCAAGTGCGATCGTCTTGCTCCTTGCTCGCAATGCACCTCAAAGGGGGCTGGAGACGAATGCAAGCGGGAATTGCGAAAGAAGAGGGCCAAGAACAAACGTCCCTTTCCCAAGCGCAAGAGTCGCAATGCCCCCACAGCGCCAAGCACTAGCACTGTCGCCACTAGCACCACAGCATTGCCCTACAACGTTCACTCTGGGCTCGATGTCGCTGCTGGGATGACGAGCTGGGCGGAGCGGCCCATGACGTCTGCATCTCGCCAGAGTCAGAGCGATACCAGCCAAACACCTTCGGGCTCTGGCAAAGCTGTCACGCCCAACACCTCTTCTTCCACGCACGAGTTCTCGTACTTTTCGGCCCGCAAAGAGCCTCAGCGCAACGCCCCTGCTCAGACCTTCTTATCGCCCAACGACGAGGCTGCATCCGACACAGATGACGGAAGCCTCTCTGATCCGGACGAATCTGACAACGACGACGACACGTTGCAACCCGACGATCGACTTCAGATGCTCGAAGCCAGTCAGCTCATGCAGCTGAACAGTGCACCAGCACGCAGATGTCCATTCGCTCTCAAAGACGTCTACGCAGAGTGGGGCGCCATGTCAATGGATGCCCGCCGCGCATTGATTCGAGAGATCCGCGATGCACTGCCTAGTCACGCACAGACCCTCCATCTCGTCCATGACGTCTATACGAAGCGCTACCATTCGTTGCACGGCAACATCGTCCACATTCCCTCCGTTCAGGTCGTGTTGACCGAGCTTCTTACCGATCCCGTCTTCGAGCAACGTGAAAGGTACGCGTTTGGTCACATTACTACCGCTCTCATGGTGGTCTTCTCCGCCTTACGCGTCGCACCTCTTGACCGCTTCTCCACTTGGGCCAGGCGCGGCAGCACCAACCCGCAGATCGAGCCTCTCAGTCAAAAAGAGATCCGTCAAAGGCAGCGAAAGATCTATGCGCTTGTCAAACGTTTCATGCGCTTCGAGTCCACCTTCACCTTGAGCAGCGTTTCAGAGCTTCAGACTGCCTGTCTCATCCTGGCTTGCGGTAAAGGCTCTTCGGCTTTTCTCGACTCGCTCGCCGATTGCGCTATCCGGTCCGCTATGCGAATGCGAATCCACCGTTTGGGCACCTTGGAAAAGCTGCATAGCCCAGAAGCCACAGCGACACCGGTGGTGACGGGAGAGATGGCGATTCGCTGCTGGTGGGCTCTCGTCCGTCGTGATTGGAGTCAGAGCAATAAGAATCGCAGTTATCGCATCTCGCCATCGCAGTTCAATACGAGACAGCCGTTGAACTTGTTTGACGACGAGCTGCTTACCATCCCTTGCCCTCGTTCGCATTTGCGCTCGACTTGGACCCACGTCAGTCACTCGCTTGCTACGATCGACTTTGCTATCATGACGAGGACGCTCGTTGACCAAGTCAACTCTCAGCCCGACTTTGACAATGGTCCCGAGACTTTTGCTGGTTGGGGTTTAGCCTCGGTGTTTGGACAGCGCCTCTCCCCGACCCAGCGCGATTCGCTCGATGTCATGTTCCAGTCGATTATTTCGGCCTTCCCAGCTCACTACTCGCTCGAGGCTCGGTATGACGTGATCCAGCTTGTTGATGTAGAGCGATGGCTGCTTCACCAGCGGCTCTTCTACCTCTTTCTCACCTTGCATATGCCGCTAGTCTCGGAAGCTACTCGTCCACACGGAAGCTTGATGTATATGGCGAGCCATATCCTGGACATCCACGACAAGGTCAGAGATTTGTCTGAGCAGCTGGACAATTGCGTCATGTCGATCATGCAAACGCTGCGAGCATGCTTGGTGCTCCTCCTCGATCTCTTCTTCACTGACCCTGCCGTCAACGTCAGTGGCTTGTCTCGCTTGATGACGCGAAGAAAGATCACGGCTGCTCTTGAAAAGCTTCCTATGGACAGCCTTTCCAGCACTAGCAAGCTGTGTGTGCAGCTTGTTCAGCTTCTCGTTTCAATCGAGGATCAACATCACCGGGCTCAGTTTGGCTCCGCTGGATTGGACGGAAGCGGGGGAGCCGCAGTCGATGCGACTGCAGAGGCCGCTGCTCTCCAAAATCGATGGCATACCACTTGCCAGATCCTGGATGTGCTGCTCAACGATGGTTACTGGAAGTCTTTCCGTAAGAATCTCCTCGAGCTTGATCATCTCATTCCCGAATGGCTGCAGGAGCCGTTGCGAGAGGCAGCCAACGAGAATGCAACTCGTGCCTCGCCGTCGACCTCCAAAGCAGCGTCGTCTGAAGTCGCTTCGGTCACTCAGCAAGCCGCCGCGGCATCGCTGATGCCTCCTCCTGAGCCAGTCTACGCATCACGGATCGAGCGCGCTTTTGATGTTGGTACAACTGACGCACTGCCTGGCGTCGGAAGTGACGTTGACCTCAATATGCCCTTCGATCCGAAGCTGTTGGAGGATTTTGATGTGTCTGGCCTCGACTTGTCCAGCAGCTCATCGCAGCTTCCTCATTTCGATATGGATCTGATCGGTCACCAAGACTTTGAAGGCATTGGCAACTCGAGCCAGTCGCTCGACTTTGCTAAGATGCTCATGGATTGGCGTGTCGAAGTTCCTCTCCCCTTTTCGTAGCTTTCACCCCCGCACATGCCTTATTTGCGACCCAGCCTGTTGTGTTAATTCCGGACCCTGCTGTTCTGATCGAATGCGAATGTATACCCTGCCGCCCAACGATGGAGTGAAGCTCGTGAAAAGAGTGCGTGTGAGAGTTGATTGATCCACGATTGCATGTGTTCCGGACTGCAGAGCGAGCAAAGAATCTCGCTGCAGCTCAAAGCTCTCCTGTGCTCAGAGATTGAGCTCACTACCTCACCACAAGGACCAGGACTGTGGGTGAATACGATGTCGGTTGTTTCGGTCGTTTTAGTCGCTTCGATCCATTCTGGTGATAAAGGGTCTGAGATTCCCCATGGTGATTTTACAGTGAACAGCCAAGCTTTTCGTGATACATGAGACAGCACTAGAGACGTCACCAAGACCATACTTACTTGGACTTCGCAACACCCCCGTTGACAGCCCTCCATTGGGTGCGAGCACCCATGAGCGAGGAAGTGAAACCAGCGAGACCGATGATGCCATCGTCGAGGCCAAGGAAGCCAGCGCCAGTAGCGGGGTTGAGCCAGTCGAGAGCGTCCTGGGTCATCTGGTATCGGACGGCAGCCTGCTCGGTTGAGATCTGAGCAAGCTCGATCTTGCGATCGGCCTCCTTTTCGGCGGTAGCGCGAGGGCGCTTGGCGGCAGCAGCACGCTGCTGAAGGACGTAGGTCTTGTAGCTGCCGGAAGCGAGCGAGAAGGAGAGACCGAGGAGCCAGAAGCGGGCGGCGTTCTTGGAGATCTTGTCGGCGGTGGCCTTCTCGAACTGGTAGACCTTGGAGCCGTGGATCTGTAGTGCAGAGACAATAAGAAGCAGAATGCAAAAGGGGAGTCAGTAACGTTCGACAATGCCGAAAGTCTGCCCTAACTATCCACTTCCGTCCAATGAAGGCAGGGGCAGAAAAGCATGGCGGTGACACGGCTAAGCGATGCGCAAAGATGACGCTGAAAGTACTCACCCACTGAAGCGAGTCGAGCATCAAGTAGCAGGCATAGCCGATCTGACGGCCAATAGCGGCATACGAGACGATAGGGTCCTGAATGGTGGTAGCCTTGAGAGCGGCCTGCATGTGTTCGAGGAACTTGCCGATACGCATGAGCTTACGGCTGAGACCAAGCTGAGACTTGATGGTTTGGAGACGAGCGACGGTCTCCTTGGTAGCACCCTTGCGGTACTCGTACCAGGCGAGGAAACGAGCAGCATATTGAATGGTACGGTAGGTCTTGTCCCTACCGACGGTGGTGGAAGCAATAATAAGTAAAATGAATGAGGATGTTAGAATTAACTTTAATTTTTCAAGAAAAAAAGGAAAATCAGTATG
>JAXQGJ010000447.1:0-15648 GCA_037039655.1 Pseudozyma sp. M118-08B | reverse complement strand
GCGTGGAGCGCCGCTAGTAGGCAAAGCATTGTAAGGAGACATTTGAAACTCATGACGAGAGATCCGGTGGCTGATCTGTATGTGGTCTTGGGGGAAGCGTCAAGCAAAAGCGTCGTATGAGTCTGAAGCTTAAATAGGCGATCACTCGTTCACTACTTCTTCTCAACCCACTGCGCTGGCATAGGAAGAGGCTCTGCATTTCCTTTTCGCCATGTTTACGCTCTTTCGTCAATCAACTGAAATAGATCCCGTGGTGCCCACAAGACCAACCGTATGCAACCTGACCAGTTGCTGCAACCGATGTGGGCATCACCTTGGAGACCCACCAAGACAAGTTGCGTGCAAATTGACAACTTTGTCTTACAGCACAAGCACTTTTAGCGAAGGTCCCGTCAAGTCGGTGACAATTGGAAACGGCCAGACGGTAAGTGAGCAACGGCTTCAACTGATCGGCCTTGCATCGTGACTGTCTTATTCACTCAGACGCCAAGGACTGACCCAATTGCCGAATTAGAAAGACGCCGGTAGCTCATTTTGGCAACACGACTGATGCTGTACATGGGAGGAGCTGCTCTGGTCCCACACACGATGCCTTTACTAGGCAATTGTGTCATCTGAGGCAACAAAGGTGGGCGCATGTCTCGCCATGCTACATCCACAGCAGCCCTGTTCCTCTTCATCTTGAGTTGACACAATCGAAATTCGCAGCGGGAAGAGAGAGACTACATTCTTGCAAACAGGATCTGTGAAGACTAGGTGCCACTTGGATCAAAGATGGGATTCATGGAAGGATGATGACATATGGATGCGAACCGTTTCAAAGAGTCTGAACGGTGCGTTGCGTTGTCTCAAGCAGCGAAAGTCGAAATCACCTTGGCTCTAAGCAGCGTTTTGTGTGCCGAACTCGGCAGGAACATGGCACCAAGAAAGGCCATGGTCTTTTTGCCTATCACGTTGCTTGTCAACCTCTTGCCTTTATAGGATTGAATGCCATCGTGAAGCTTTCTGCCTTCGTAGAAGAGCCACAGATCTGAGTCTCCGCCCATGCTAGTTGTCCAGACCTCGGTCACAGCTGGAGTCATGATGATATGTCGGTCCCCAGCGGAAGAAGGGACTGTCAATTGATACATATTTCTAGCGCGCATCGTACGAAAGCGATTTCCAGGAGCAACGGAAATGCGATTCGTCAGGAGCGTCTCGGGCATTTGAAGGACCGACTTTGAATGAGTCAAAGGCGGCCACAAGTACATGCCCTCCCGGAAGAACTTGTTTCTGGGATCGATAGGCTTCGCGCTCATCCCTTGATCTGTGAGCGTCTTCCAGATGGTAGAGCGGATGTGCTTGAGAACTTCTGGCTCAGGACGAAAGCTAATGGGCCGCACCTGCAGTCTGAACGGTTGTCCTGGTACAGGCTCGTCGATGGTCGCTGGGATCGTGCCGTCGGGCTGGTAGAGGTGTTTTAATTGCTCCATTTCCAACGGGTACCAAATCAGCTGAAACTTCTTGGGGTTTAGTTTATACGGTCCCCAAATGACGCCCGAGACATCTTTGAAAGCAGGTATGATGGCTCGGGTCCTAGTGGTACCCTCCGGACCTCGTCGAGGACCCGGGATGAATCTACCGGATTTCCCCTCGACGTCAGGTTCCCACGAGTCCGAGCTGCTCGCCTGACGTCTCCAGAAGGGAAGATGGACAGAGCCGTCGCGGTGACCCAAGCGCTCAGTCGGCGACGAAGTGTGGCTAGAGGCGTGTCCTTGGTCGTCAACTGTCGGAATGCTAGTAACCACCATGGCGAACAAGCCGAGTAGCACAATTAGCTGCACAGGTCTGTACATGCTATCTTTCACGCCGCAGGAGAATTGTAAGCTTTGACGTGAGCTACGAGATGTGAAGATGAGGGAAACGTGATAGAGTGAAAGACTGAGAGGATACGAGACGGTCGATCGTAAAAAGACCAACCGGTATCAGCTTTTATGCTTCTGAGAGGCTTTGGTTTCTTCTTGGCAATCGAAGCTCGAGCAAAAAGTCAAACATACTTCTTTCGAAGGCTTTGAGAGTTCATGTGCAGCGAAGCCTCACATTTTCTGCTTAGAAAGTTGTCACAGACTCAAGCTCTGGATACGGATAGCGACGTGGCCTACGGTACATGGTCGTGCAGCGGTTACAGCCAAAGCGAATGACACACGAGGCTGTTGTCTTGGCCATACACAGAACAGTAATCGGGTCATAGAAGCGATCATCGGTTCCACCTGCTCGCGTGACCCAAACTTGGCAGTCAGCCTGAGATCGCAGCGTTTTTCTTGTAGATTTGCAGCCAAACACGAGAGCTCTCGTGCGCTTAGCTATTCATAAGCGGTCCTATTCATCTCGGTATTGCAACCCGTTCTAACCGAACGAGACGAGATCATTTCTCGATGCTGTAGCTATGCGGTCTGTAAGCTTCAACAAACGTCTATGAGGTTGACTCTTGTGACACCTAAAGATGCCGAGACTCTCCAACCGGTCGGGTCTCGGACCGGCTGCGTCTTCAAGGCTTGCAGCGACGGGGCAACCGGAGTTGGCCGCACTTTCAACTCGAGTTCATCGTCTCGCCCACATACAATGCTGAGTCGGCCTTCAAGGTCTCTCAAGCCCGTGTAGCCACGCGTTTGGGATCGTAATTTTGTCACAATGAATCGGCAATATGTCACCTTGACACCCGTGGTGGGCTGCATGATTGCTTTGCGACAACGACCGAAAATCTGGTGCGTTGTCAACAAGGAACACGCTGCATGCTTTCGTTTTCTCTGCACAATTCTCAGCCCGTTGTCGCATTTAAGCGTTGATGCTGAGGAGGGACCGTCACGCATAACAAAATCGATCAAGTCGCTCAGCACTGCCAGCTTGGAAAAGGTGCTTTGCGCAACTTTGAGCGAAACGAACGGCAACAAAATGAAGAATTGGTGGGAAAAGGTGTCAGAATGTGTGGCGGCAATCCTGTAAAAAGCACTTTATTAATGAAAAGAAATATTGAAAACAAAAAATTGTGGTAGGAAACATAAAAAAACTGCCCGAAGAACCATTGAAAATCAAATATCAACGTGAAGACAAGCAAAAAAATGCAAAAAAAAATCCCACCATGCAGCCCAGAATGCTCCCTCGCAACCGAGTCGTTGTGACAACCTATGAGCCTTCAACGCTGCCATTTGAGGGCCTTTTAAGCACTTCCTGACAAGTATGCACGGCTCAAGTCTATCGTTAGGCTCTGAAGGATTTTCAGCGGCAATAGACTGATATAATGATGCGTACAGCCCTCCGTAGGCCGCTCTTTCCTTCACTTGTTCATCGGCTTCTAACCCCTTACTCGCTTGCAGTTCTCGCCTTTATCAAGTTGATATGCTCTCCATCCTGCGTATCCTCGGCATCATCGCATGTTTCCTCCTCTCTATCGCTCATGCGATCGATCCAACCAAGTTCGACGAGCCTCAGGCGAGGTCGTGGCTAGCCGCAAAGTCATTTATCGAGCTCGCTCATGAACATAATTCTATGGGTTATCGGGAAGCCTATCCTGACCATCGCGAGCTCGACCACGAAGACGCAGAAAGGGCTTGGAATCTGGGTCAACAGCCTGGCCATGGACCTCTGAACTCTTTTGGTTCCCGGGAGGCCAAAGCTCGCGCTTGGGCACTGACACGGATCCCGTTTGGCCACAGCATTATCACTCCATACGACATCGGCGAAAAGCAAGCTTATTTGTTTTGGGAGGTTGAACACAATAGCCACAAGCTCCTTGGCATGGAGCTCTGGCCGCCTGGAGGAATATTCCCTCCGGGACAGATCAGCTTCAGCGATTTGATGGCATCGCTACCCAAGAGGAACGCGGTCAGCAAATTCATGAAATCCTTCAGGGGTTGAAGGATCCGACGTTTTTCTCTGTGCTCGGCTGCAATCGTTATTTTCAGTTGCCGGCAAACTCAGACGCTTCCGGTTGGTGATCTGGACCCTGCAGAAATTAAGACTGGACCCTGCATGAACAAACGTTGGTTTGTTCGACAAAAGCTTAGCGTGAATACGGTATCACATCTCTGGCGGTTTGAGGAGAGGTGTGGTTGGGGCACGAATGTCACTGTAATGGTGCAACCTTATTAAGCGGAGTATACCATACTTGTGTTGCTGATGTTGTACATTTGCATAGCTAGCTACGTTGTTCGCCCCTTCCCTTCGCACCTCATCAAATTTATCTCTCTTTCTGATAAGTTGGCCGTCTGTATATTTGAGCGCCTCAATATCGACTTTGCCTGTCTCACAGAAGCGGTCTTGTTTCTTGCAAAGTCGCTTTCTGATTTCTAGTGGCACAAAAAAGGTCTACATCACCGAATTGATTTCAATCCGAAAACTTGGCCGCAGTGTTGGGCCACGCACACACCAAGCCCCATCCGATACGTGTTTCGTCATTGGCTACTCTTGCATCCTGTCAAGTGGCAAGCACCGAGCAGAGTTGACCCTAGTGGAGGAACACGGTAGGGGGAGTTCTTTTGAATCCGATGGCGAAGCTCTATCACGGGAAAGAGCGAACCAAGACCCACGCGGCGAAATCGGCTTCGCGGTGGCTGGAAGCCGAAGAATGGACGGACCCGCATCTCTAGAGCAAGCTTTCTGCGGCTGAATCCACACAAATGCCACGTTCAGTGGATCGGCCCACCAACATCGGCGCATATGGCTCATCTGAGTTGTTGTCGACCGACCAACTCGAGTGCAACTGGTCCTATGTAACAGCTTTTCAATGGCGAAGCAACGAATTTGTTGAACATGCGTTCTCTCCATCAACACACCACACACACACATGTCCGCAGGTTCCTTCACTGTGAGGAGCTGACAACCTACCTGCGCGTGGCTTGGCAGAAAGATTCAACGAGTGACCGCGCTTCTTATTGTCTGGCGTCAAGCTCACTCAAATGCGGTCACAATCATCAGGATCAGCCGTACGGCCGCGTTGAAATGTGAGATGTACCTCATGCATTGTTGCTGGCATGATGGCACGCAGAGGTTCGGTGTTGACAGGCATGCACGATCGGTGTTGATATGTCGGGTGATAGCCAGCAGGAACAATGCGACGAGCGCAATCATAGAAACAACCGTCTCAAGGGTCCCTCTACAGCCGCTTTGGACTGTTGTCGCGTGCTTGCAAGCTGCAAAGCCCTTTCCTGAACCGCCCCAGATCTGTCTTTCGAGCCTTTGAGACAATGTAGCATTAGAATGCTGTCTGGATTGAAGCCATAAATAGAGTCAGTCAAGTGGAAAGTCCGACTCACTTCCTTCACGGCACCTCAATTGTTTTCCAAGCTCATCGCCCAGTCAAGTTGCTCCGATGGTTATCTCGACTCGCATTATCATCTATTTATTACTATCCATTTCCGCGTTTACGACTGCAGCTTTCGCTGTGAGCCAACCAAGTCTGACGAGCGATGCCAAGAAGCACTACAAGCAGCAACATATCACGTTTGTCAGGGACAGCCTATTGCCGGATGTCATCGACCCAGAGAGCCGTATTGAATACTACTCCCATCTCGTATCTGGAAAACCACTGGCTCCGGGTCAAGCGTACGACCATTCAAAGTCGCTAGGAAACGGACCCATCCACGTCACCTACGACCGCAACCATCAGAATGCATACGCAACCACCAAGATCCCGTACAATTCCAATGTTGGCCATCAGTGGGGTATGAATGTACGATTGAACGACGGCGCAGGTAATGAGGAGCACAAAGACATCTATGCATTCTGGCACAAGCTTATAGGGCAGCGTCCAGTGTTGCTGCGACTGGATGCCTGGCCAGCCCGTCAGCAGGCTCCCCCTGCCCTTTCCTGGGAACAAGTCGAAGGAGTCATGCGAGCTTTACAGCGCCGATCTTAGGGTCATTGCCTGGCCGCAGCATCACAAGCTCTTTTTGCCCTCCAAGTTTTAGCTGATCCTGTTATTGAACTTGACCTGTGTCGGAGCCTCCTTTCGTGCAGCATCTTTGTAAAGTAAAGTACATTAGCTGCCTTCAAAGCACAAAGAGCTCCTGACGGGGTCAGTAACACAGCACCATGTTCTCAACCCGAAGCCTGGCAAAATCAATCCTTGAGGTTGTGCGAAAAGATCTGTGCAGATTGATGACTGTTTCCACGCACACACAATTGTTGAGCCGAAGTTTTGATTTTGACAGGACGCCACGAGGCCCCTGGCGGGACGTTTCATTAACAGAGGACAACATCGATTTATCGAGGGTCTAAACGTCCAGCAGCTTGATACGCGTGACAGATAGCAGCATCGAAATTTGTCTTGCTCCCAGATCTACACAATGTCGATGAGGAAATTGAATGAAGATAATGGTAGATGCCGAAGGCTGTAGAAGAGCGAGTATCCGCTGTGAACCAGTATCATGGCATGCTGCCCACTTGTTGCAGTCAACCGACGGTGGACCGATGCATGCGGGCGGTGTCAATGACACAAAGTACTGCCCCGCCCGTCACCACACGGGAAAGTGACAACGGCAGTGTTGAAGGCCAAACCATGCCGAAAAGTCGTGATGAGCCGAATTCAGGGGTCGTTGGGCACCGGGTCGACATGGCGGTACGACCCCCAAAACGCTAAGGGGGATGCATCGCCCTACGATATAAGCAGCCTGCTAGCTGCGACTTCAGTATCGGCCAGCAAGCACTGGCATCAAGCCGCCTACTACACAAAGATGATGATCTTCCGCTTGTTGCTCTTGCTTCTTGGCGCTGCCCTGGCATCTGGTGTCTTTGAAAGCGATCACGTCAATCTCGAAGGGACAGACCGAAGCATGTGGCTAAAGATGCACGAACGATTTGACCCTTCCTTCGAGCAACGTCTTGCACGGGAACATATTTCATCTGGTCGAGTGGCCAGCTTTGGCCCGGAATGGTACCAATCGGCTTTACAGCATGCACATGACAATGGAGTGTTCTTTCTTGGCGTTCACAGCCCTCTTACATCCTTCGGGAGGAACAAGAACGTATATTTTGTCACGCTGATCCGTCACGACGACGGAGTACCTGCCCGTAACCTCCAATTGCATCCTCAAAGCATGGTGGGTGCAGTCTTGTGGAAGAACAGTAAAGGTCGAAACAAGATTGTTTCGATTGACAGGTTCATCAGCAAGCCGGAGGTTCATCGGGAACCCGAAATCTTGGAAAGTGTCCTACGACGCGAGCATTGACACGAACGCCTCAAGAGAGGAACGAACACGATCGGAGTCCTTTTCGTATCCTTATCTTCATCTTCATCTTCACCTTCATCTTCAAGCGCCATTGTATCCGTTGGCTTTCTGGCTCGTCAGCTTTGTACACATCCTTCTTCACAGTGACACAGAATTGAACGGCTCTCTCCCACGATGGTCTTGTCTCGACCCTTCGGTACCCACGTCAACGCATGCAAAGTGGGCTCATTGAGCGTCTTGCGGTGAATTGAAAGCCCCAAAGTTGTTTCGCATTGACGTGGCCCTGGTGACAATAGAGAAACACTGTGATCTTCCACTGCAACCAATGTATGAAATAGTGTTGTCTGCTCACAAAAAAGAAGGGCATATGAAACGGAGTCATATGCAATCCGGCGTCGTTGCGCTTGTTCTCAGTGCTTGCTTGGCGCGAGTGGAAGCACACCTTTGCGAGGGATAGCTGTCGATTTCAAGCTTCTGTGACTGTGCAAAGAGCACAGCGAGCTGCATAACTGCCCACGTCAGCACGACTATTAAGCGCTGTTGTTGCCGGTGTTGTCCGATATCACACATTTGCGTCCTGTGCAGCGTTCAGAGGTGCTCGTGGGAAGTCACCGGCAAGAACGAAAGTACTCGAGGGCGAGCTTGAATGAGGCGAGTGCGTCAGATGCCAAGAGACATATAAGCTCATCCATTTTTCACTCAGAATCAAGTCTAAACGCATCAAATCCCTCCACGAGAAACCAGCTCTGTATCTCGACAAAGACGCCAAGATGAACGCCTTAACAGCTCGTACAATCCTATGCCTCGTCTTCATCCTCTCCGTCCTTGCTACCAGAGTCTCCGCTGCACCTCCACTTTCGAGCTTCGATCGTAATATGATCAACGAGCACCAAGCTCAGCAGGAGAGGCTGTACAGAGACAGCGGGTATGAATGGCGGCATCCGCAGGAATTCGAGTACTCTGCAGTACCCAACTTTGAACGGAAGGCTTTACAACTCGCTGGTGGACGCTTCCGTCACGTTGGAACCGAAGGAATCGGTCCTTTCGCAAGAAATGCTGTGAAAACCTACTACTTATCGAGTATGATTCGTCCTGACACGCCTCTTGGTCATGATATGGGGCTTGGACCGGAAAGCGTAGCAAGTGTGCTCTGGAAACACCATAATGGAGAGGCCAAAGTATTGCGTGTCACAATCACGGAGCACCAGCCCAATCTTGGTTGGCAGATGTCCGCGCTGCGCGACATCTTGGGTCGTCATTAGTGGATCGTAATTTTTCGCTGGCTCTCCGAGCGACAGAAGAAGCTGAAGTGGTACAGCTTCCTGTTCGAGCTTGCATACTTATGCGACGAGTGCTGCTCTAGCCGTTGAACGACAAATTCCAAACATAGATCCACAAAGCTCGTAAACTGCCTGGGCGCGGTTCGTTTATTGATGAAGTCTCTGCTACACATCAAGCCGTTAACGCATTCACCCACGGGTAATGATATTGCCTAAAATTCTAGACTCGCTAGTGCTTGCGTATCGTGCTCTTCCTCACGAATAGACACGACTCGAGCGTGTGTTACTGTAGAGCCATGTCGTGAGCCTCATTCACCTTCCAGCGAGGGCATCGTGAATTGTTGTAGGATGGGTTCCTTCTCACGAACACTTTCACTATGACGTTCAATAGGCTCGGAGCACTGCTTTGTGGGCAGGTGACAGCGGCGCAGAGCGCTGATGACACTAAGAGGAAGACAATCTCAGACCGAGTTCACCTGTTGTGTATGCAACAGCGGAGCAATAAAAGCAGCCTCCTCCTCAATTTCTTCTCCCTACGTGTTACTACTCAAGTCAAGAAGCGCCTTCGTCAGCACGCAAGTGACGTTCACACAAGGTTGGTCCTCCTTAGGCAGCTGCTTTGTCTTTTTGTTACTCTTTTTTCGATTACCATGCTCGTAGCAGCAGACTGCAGCTCACCGGCCGCGGCCAGGCAAGTGGACGAGCACGGCTTTCTTTTACTGTCAGAGACGGAATACAATATGCTCATGAATTCTCGGCTTCGACAGCACGAGCTCACCTTCAAGCAAGGCTATCACGATCAAGCTGCATCCTTTTACCGGCAAGGAAGTTTCCCAAAGCCTGCACTGCGCACAAGTAATTATGCCGTAGAGGACCTGGAAGCTCAAGCACTCAGAGAAGCTAAGACCGAAGGAGTCGCTTACGTTGGCAAGCAGAAGCTATCGAAAAGGCCAGCCTGGCTAGGCGGAAGAAGGCAGCTCTATTTCTACAGCGTGGTTCGGCCTGGAGGAAAGTTGGGGAAACGAATGCGGGTAGGCGAGAATTCTGGGGAGCAGAGCGCCGCGAGCATGCTCTGGAGACACGACACTAAGACAGGTGTGACGAGCTTGGTGCACATCGACGAGATTCCATACCGTGCAGAAGTGGACTGGGGATTGAGCAAGCTCGGAAAAGTCTTGTGGCTTCACTGAAGCACATACAGGCTACATTGCTGAAGCACGTACAGGCCACATTGCGCTTGACTCTGGTGTCCCAACCGATGCTTCGGCTGCACAGCTCTCGGCTTGTCGCTTTTCTTGAAATCCGTTGCAACCTCGTTCGCCTACGTGTCAGAAAAGCTCATCTTGTCTCCCACTGGCTTCCGCCTATTATAACATATAAGGTAGCTAAAGTGTGATGTAACCTCGGTGACTCGACGCAATTTCATTTTCTCTGGGAGGTTTGCAGCAGTACCGGTGTGCTATCTAACAAGCAACGTTCAGCTTCCTGATTGGCGAAGGGCACAGAGTGCAAGCGCAAGTACCTCAACCGACCGATGCGTTGATGTCTCGTGGCACCATCCACCGTAACGGTTGCAGCGTCTATATCCATGTTCTTGTTCTTCCTTCGTTTCGTTGATCAACAACAGCAAAATCGTTGCTTGGGCTTCGTTCGCTTTCTTGTCTCTGCTCTAGGTTCGATTCCAGTTGCGCTTTCGCACCACCACCCCACGAGATCGTCACACGACGAGCTTACTACCGTTGCAACGCTGTGGAGCCTACCAAGGAACACTGACGTGAATCGAGTCAACGATTCGCGTATCCTGATACACTCGACCCTATCTCATAATGGACTCTTGAACAGTACACAGCTGTTCAAGACTGGAAGCGACGCTCGTGTCGCTCCCCTACGCCCGTCAAATCCTTTGCAATCGCTTTTCCCTGGCATTGAACAGTACCCACTTCGCGTCATACCACAAAAGCCTCTGCTCGTAGTCATCATCATAGATTCGAACTGTACATAATGCGTCGCAGACAGCTTGGCGATTCTCTGCCCTGTCACCATACGAAGCTTAGGGTTCTCCTCTCTTTTATTATACTAACATGGTCGTCTCTCTGAAGCGCCTACTTGACCTCTTCATCCTCTTCTTCCCTCTTGCCATCTGTGTAGTCTCGGCTGGGAACTGGGGCAGCAAGACCAAGTCAGATACTGTCATTAGGCTCCAAGACGAAGCTCCAATCACTGATGGAGGAAATCTGAATCGCATTGAAAAACAGATGCTCAAAACTGCCAGAGATCAGCACATTCGCCCTATCTACAATCGTGCCGACAGCGAGTGGAAGTCCTTCACTCCGGAACCTGTACTCCGAGACTACACACACATTCCCAACTTCGATTACAACGTAATGGTATCCGCCTCTCAGCACGGGATCACGTATGTAGGCCAGAAAGTGTTTCCAGGCGCAAGGAGGCTCTCTCTCTCCGCTGTGAATGGCAATACTGGAATTGGAGGCAATAGGGACATCTATTTCTATACCGTAATTCCTCCCAACACCGAGCTTGGACGCCAAATGAAGCTGCTTGAGAGACGTCGGATTGCCACGGCGCTCTGCAAGTGGAATCCAAGTGTTAATGAATGGACGCTGCTTCACGTTGACGAGCTTCGGAACGTCGACAACTTGCAGTGGGACCTCAAGGATTTTGGGACTCTCAAGCTTGTTTAGACCGTGCGCCTTCGCGGTGACTTATGCGTTACAAGGTACTGCCCACCTTCTCGGTCGGTTGCGCCCAGTTTCCAAGTTCGATCCTCCACTGTTATACAATCAAATGACAGTCCTACACGAAAGGCGAGCGGTCTGCCTCGACAAAAACGCTCCTTTGCTCACCTTTCGCAGAGCTCGTCCAAAGCTCGTTCGCAAGATGTCTGCTATTTGCTTTCTCTTCAATCCAAGATGTGTTCTGCTTTTTTTATACATGATGAACGAAGTGGGTCCCGTAGGAAGCAACAATGTTTCGTCTTCTCCAGAACCCACTTGCATTGGAATATAGGAGAGGGCAAAGTTTTATTGTCTTGCTCACAAAGAAGGGCCGAACATGACCTCTTTCTTGTGGCCATCGATCTGGCTGCCCCACTGTTGACAGCGGCAGCAGACAAAGACAGGCCTCTCGTTGTAACGGGCAAAAGCGAGCTTCCTCAGTAGCAGTGTGCTGAATTGCAGTCTATATAACGTGCCACGAACCTATGTGCGGTCGACCTTCCCGCCCATCACACAAGCTCGCCACCCACTCCTCCCTGCCTCTGCCCAATCTTCCCTCCAGTCACGATTATCTCATAATGCAGGTTCTGTCTACCCGTTTCCTTGCCCTCTTGGCCCTCTTCTTCTCACTTGTCATCCTAGATGTCGCTGCCACTCGGCTCAGTGATAAAGAGGAGGACATGCTCAATCAGGCGCGAAGCCCTTACCAGTCTCCCATCTACGAAAATGCTGGTCATGCATGGCAGACCTGGACACTTTATCCTAAACTTCACGATTACTCGCGCATCCCTGACTTTGAGCGTGATGCTCTAGCGATGGCTCAGAGGAACGGAGCCGTTCACGTCAGTGACACCATGGACGATAGAGACATCCAAAACAGGGCGTGGCGGTCCGGTGGTAACAGTGGCAGTAAGCTGGCTAAAGATGGAAACATCTACTTCTACAGCATCGTTCCTCCTCGATCTTACATGGGGCTACAGATGGGACTTCCCGAGAAAAATCGGGTCGCTAGTTTGCTCTGGAAGCATGATCCGAGAACGGGGCAGACCAAGTTGATTCATGTCGACGAACTTCAGCACTATGAGAACCTGGAGTGGGACATGGATAGGTTTGAGGATGTTCTCAGGCATCACTGAAGCAAGTCTTCGATCCAGACTTGGCTTGTGTCGGTGCCCATTCTAGTTTGTTTTTCTTAGCTGAGGATGATAGTATCGCGCATCAAAGTCGCTGAGCGACATCCTTCAGTTGACTCGCCTAGTCGTCTTCCTTTGCAATCTCACTGTCATCGACCTCCTTATCCACTGCTTGTGCGTCACGGTTTGCAGTAGCGCACTCCTTCTTGTGAGGAGTGTTCACAGACGCATTCAACAGCAATCGTACATGGAAACCTCGTTCTAAAAGTTGCCCATTCACCTCCTCCGACAATGGTGGATCTGTTGCACTTTGAGTGCGCCCTCTAGAGAGACGCGATGAAGGATGTGGGCTATGTTTGCGATAGCACTGCTACTCCCACTCAACGCAGGCCCACTAGCTCATAATCATGATCAAGGGTGCTTGCTGGTTTGGGACTTGATGCTCTGTTACCTTCAGCTAATAGCCTTCCTTTACGAAGGGGTCAATTTGAATCAGAGGCATGGTATATAAGGCCCACCTCGACCTTTTCCCCTTCTTGTCCTCTCAAGTCATCCCACCATTCCTCGATACTTGTCGCAGCTCAAGCAATTCGTCAATATGGTTGCCATTCACCGCCGTCTCTTCCTTCTCCTGCTCCTTAGCGTCATCTTTGCAATGACTGCCACCGCCGCCCCACCCTACATCAATCCGGATGAAGAGATGATCCAACACTCTATCGGCAAAATTGGCACTGTCTACGCCGAGTCTGGTGTCACATTTGCACCGGTCAACGCCGAGGGTAAATATCGCGTGAGCAACTTTGAAGAAAAGGCGTGGGACATGGCTCACGGTGGCGTAACCTACGTCGATACGCGTCAACACTACAGAGGAGGTCAAAAGTATGGTCAACCTTGGAAGTATTTCTATTCCATCATCCCTCCTGACACACCGTTGGGAAGGGAGATGGGCTTGCCTGACAACAAGCTCACGACGGTGCTGTGGAGGTATGGGAACGGTCGAAGGTCGATGGTGGATCTTCGGGAGGCGGATAACTATATGCATCTTTCTGGGTTCAATTGGATCGGGATGCAGGAGCTGAAGGATGTAATTGGACATCACTGAAGCTCGTTTGCTGTGAAATGGTGATGGTCTCGTTCGCCGCGCTCTGACAGTTGTCGTCGACTAGTGGTTGGGACGTGGATCGCCCCCGCTTCTCAAGCAAGCTTCTTCGAGCTCGTTCAATCTCTTGTTGTACAATTCTGCTTTAAATTTCAACCCTGCCATACCTCTTCTGCAAAGCCTGCGACTCATGACTTGGATCGTGATACTCAGAAGCAGTCGAGCGACGCACGGACAGCCTCGAAGCGGACAGAAAATCGTCACTTCCAATTGCAGATCTAATGAGCCGGAAGATACAGTACCAGTCCATAGCAAACTTTCAGAACCTCGTACACGATAGGCGAAAGCGGCCGAATAAGGTAGGCATGATCGTGAACAAAGACTTATTGAATAATAACCAAGCTTTGACGATTGCAACAAAAAGACCTTTTCTTCCCCAAAAGAGAGCTAAAGCAGAGAATGCGTAGCAAGAAGAAGCACCACTCGCAAAGGAAACATGCAGCTCACTTGAACCCGTTCAAGAGCAAGATATCGTTCAGCGGTTGCATCCCTATCCACCTCCAACCTGCGTTTCCTTCTCTGCTCTCGATTCTCCTCAAGTCGACCATTTTTGAACCTGTCTCTCTTCCGTGTCTCCACAGTACCGTTGCGACCTCCCCATTGCCCAGTGTCATCTCCCTACCCAGCTCGGTTTCCGGTCGAATAAGCGAGTAGAAATACAACCTTGGCTCGGTACCTTTTGGTCGAGTGATGTCAACGAGTGTTGATTCTGGGTTGGCCAATGTGAGAGCTTTACTTTCCAAATGAGGGGTGTGAGCGTAGGAATGGCGAGGGTGAAGAGCTTGCCAGGTGGCTTCTTGATCGAGGTGGACACGGATTTGTTTGTCTGTTGCTTTGTCTCGCATGGTTTGGTCGATGGTTTCCCAGTCGATTGGTTTGACAGCTACGACGCCAAGGATAGCGGTGAAGATGGTGAAGCAGAGGAGAAGGCGCTGAATGAGGGTCTGGGGAGACATCTTGATCAATGCGAAGGTCTTTGCTGTAAAAAGGTATCTCATGGATGGATGGACTGGAGAGACGAGAGGAGAAGGGAGCACTTATACAGCTTGCAAATGCAAACAGTCAAGGTCGTTCTGTTATTGACTTACATTGTTCGAAAGCTGCGTCTTTGGCTGACTTAAAGATGGGAGACAGTACCATCGCTCCCACTCGACATTGACAGTGGGCGAGAAGAAAGCATGAACAACCACCCACATAGTTGATCCAACCGGAGAATACTGTTGTCCACCTCTGAGCACCGTTGCTTCTGCAGAGCAAGCAACGGGTAAGAACAACGCCAACAACAGTCGAAAGAGTGCACACAGCTGCCTTAGATCTTTGAGAGCTCTGTTTTGGCGCTCGCCCTCCTCTCAGCTTGCTCGGCAGCCACAGCGCGGTTCCGATGCGATTCCCACACAGCAAATAGGAGAACAACAACATCCATCCCACCTAGAGTTGACAATGGGGGATACAAATACCAACAAAAACGCACCACCGCCCTTCGCTGACCCTTCAAAAGGCAACATTGTTCGCAAATCACGCGAATGTCAACAATTCGCTCGGCAGCAAGGATGTAACAACAGCCTACAGTCAAGGTGAGGTTTCTCCGGAGGCAAGCCGAACAGAGACCAAATCCAGTCCAACCTAACTGAAACAAGGGGGGCTGACTGAGGACCCCACACAAACGATGGCTATGCGAACCTCACTACACGCCAGAGGTGAGTTTTTTGGCTTACCAGCAGAGGCGATTGCGATGCGGTGCAAATCAGGCCAAGTCACGTCGCCCCGCCCAGACTCCTACGCCGAGACTGCTTTGCGATTGTTACCCGCGAGCCTCTGTCGCAATCCTGTTCAAATACAGTCAAAGTGCGTCGAGGGATGCTAAACAAGCATTGAATTCCAGAGACAGCAATCATTCACAATTACAACCACGCCCAATCCGGGACTTTGAAAAGTCTAGACACTACCGACCATAACGAAAACGATATAAGAATCAAGAAAAACCTATCTACTGTATGAAATTTACGGTGACGCAGAGTGAACGACAACAAGAACAAATAAGCAGATAAAAACATAAACGTAAAATAATAAAAAAGGAAAAAAAGACTGCAATAATGGTTACACATGATATTGCAGAAGCTATTTCAATATCTCAAA
>JAXQGJ010000446.1:0-15652 GCA_037039655.1 Pseudozyma sp. M118-08B | reverse complement strand
GTATTTCTTTATTGACAATCGATTCTTCTTTTGGCTTTTCAGGCTGTTGTTCATCAGTCTTATCTCCTGAATCTTCATGACAAGGATCTCGTCAAGGTCGAGATCACTGCTCGCTATGATGAGGCTTACAAGAAACTTTTTGACACCAGTCTCGTCGCCAAGATGAAGCGAGGTCTCTATGATGAAGGTCTTGAGATCTTGACTTATGCCAAAGCTGTTGGTATCGACTCAAGCCCGCTCATCTACGATGTCAAGGTGATCGTCCCACCCCATGTTAATATTCCGACCCTCTCCATCGATGCCGGTGCATCCAACATTGATCTTTTCCAGAACTCTGTCAAGAGGTCTCTGGATCAAAGCAGCTTGCAATTACGCGATGCCTCGCCTAGCAGGCCTGACTTCTACTTTGGGAAGCTCCATGCCCGCACGCAGGTTGGCAGGGTCCATTCCTCTTCTATTCGCGCTCTTGCCGATATCCATCTCACCACGACCAATGGACATCTTCACATCGGAGGCTCTTTCGAGGCGCAGTCTTTGGAGTTCAAGACCACCAATGGTCACCTGGATATCGATCAAGATTCTAAGCTTGAAGCCACCTACGATCTGACACTGCAAACGACGAATGGACATATTCGAGTTGGTCAACGCACCAGCTTCCGCGCTACCACCCAACGTGCAGAATCGCTCAATGGAGGTGTCATTGCCGAAGGCGCTGTCTTCAATGTCAACCACACTTTGTCGCTTCGCTCGCAGACTGGCCGAATCGAGGCGGCTATCGCTGTTGAGAAGCCGGATCTCACGAGGCTCGAGGCGCCAGGTCTCGGCAAGACCGAGCTCGTTACAGTGGATGCCAAGTCTCAGACCGGTTCGGTCGAGCTCGACTTTGTCGAGCATGCACGTGAGGTACCGCTGCGCTGCCGTGCTTCAAGTGAAGTGGCAGCTGTCTCGGTGGCCTTGCATCCCGAGTTCCAGGGCAAGTGGGAGCTGCATGGCGCAACCCATTCGCGCTACCGTGGTCCAGGATCCAGTGACAATGCAGAGACCGAACGTGGCCTGCATCGCTTCGTCATCGACGAAGACAACTTTGGATGGATCAACCGCATGACTCGGGGTCGTACCTGGTGGGAGTCCAAGGGCAAGCCCGCCGTGCTGCCAAAGGGCGCGGAAGCAAGTGCAAAGACGCAAGTCGGCCTTGCTCTTCTCACTTTCAAGTAATCTGTCCTCATTATATCTCAGCTTCTCTTCCATTGGTCTTCTCTGTTTCTTTCGCAACTCGCATCTTGTATCACTTTTGTCATTGCTGGGATTGTCCCGCTTGTTCTTTCGTTCCGATTCACTCATGGTTGAATTCATATCACACTCATTGGAAACATACGCTGTTTTGGACACTGCGCTTTTTGTGCGCTTGTGGAAGCAATCGAGTAAGGTTCCGCTGCTCGCTGTCTTTGTCTCACAGCCTGCGCTTGGAGCAAATCCACGACACACAACACAACAATGTCAAGCAAGTCATGTCGGTGTCACGGTCAAATGATTGCGCCAGATCCGAGGCATTGCTTGCATATAGTTCATGTGTGTTACAATTGTACGGCAGACTGGAATGAATAATGTATTGAGCCGGAACGATAGGTCTCGAACAAGAAGCCAGCTTATCGACGGAAACCAAACTGGATGCTGAGATCGAGACAGAGCAGGTTGGAGCCATCCTGGTTCTCGCCCGTGACGTGAACGTTGAACTTGCCAGGTGGGATCTCTCGTGGCAAAGCGACGGTCTGCTCGAGCTCATACTCGCCGGCCGAGATGGGGCATTGAATGTCTGCATTGTTGGCTCTTGCTTGCTCGCAAACATCGAATCGTCTTGCCAAGAGTCGGATGAGACCAAGCTTGACAACAACGTCGGCAAATGTGCCGTCCTGTTTGTCATTCGAAAGCGATCACAAGGAGGGGTGAGAAGGGTCAATTTGCTGTTCAGGCGTTCACTTTCGTGCACTGTGAGATGTACTTACGCTGACTTCGTCCTTGACGGTACCCTTGGCGCGAACGGTGAGGTTCTGACCGGGAACAGGCGGGTCGGGGCTGACGACGATGCTCTCTACATCTACGATCTCATCACCAGTACCGCAGCTAGCCCATTGCCATCCTTGACCCGGAGTAGGTCCCCATGCAGCAGCTTCGCTCTTGACAGCGTCAGGCGCAGAGAAAGCGATCTGGTTGGCGGCTTGAGTGCAGTCCTTTCCAATGCAGCCCCAAGCAAGAGCTTGCGACGCCAAAGAGAGCGAAGCGAGGGTGACGGCAACAAACTTCATGGTGGAGAGCAGCGTTGCTTGTCGTTACAAAGCCGAGCTGAGGTTTAGTTACTGAGAGGTTTCCCGAAGTGCGTAAGTCCTTGTTTCTTGAGCGTCCCGTCGAAGATGGCGTGTGGTGGAGTCGCAAAAATGATTGACGGGAGTGATGAAGGTGATGATAGCAACTGAGCTTTGGATGTCAAGGTGCGCTGATAGTTGACCGCAATTGCCGAATTTGGATGTTGGACTGCTGAGGTGCTTAGCCTCAAAGCAAATCTCGCAACGCATGTGGAGTTGGCTGCAGGACCAGAGGCCGACAGAAGCGAGAGAAAGTTGAACCCTTTAGGATCGACCGCCCTGTCCTGCCCCTGATTTCGAACCGTGACGTCGTCATAAGGCTGGTGTGATGCAGAATTCTGCCGCTCTGCTGCCCCGAAAAATCCAACTTTTAGGTTCAGCTCCCAAGAATTGTGCCGTGAACGAAAGTGCAGTCTAACAGCAGAGAAGAAATTGCAGTGTGGAGAGTTGGCCGTCATGCGAAAAAATCAAAGCTCGCCGCTTCAGGGTCCTGCCTCAAATTTCTCAGAAAATTTCTTGGAAGGTGACACCACTTGACAATATTTGCCTTCAGCTCTTCATCATCATCGTAGTAATCAACATCATCAATTACCTTCCCGAGAGCACCGTCTGGCAGCTCTACATACACATAGCCTACCATGAGGCTCGATGCGACCGATTTGCGCTACATCTCCAGTCAGGAGTTTCGAGTTCTGACCGCGATCGAGATGGGCTCAAAGAACCACGAAGTCGTTCCTTCCACACTCGCCGCCCAGATCTGCGGTCTTCATCACTCTGGTATCAACAAGCTCCTCGGCTCCCTCGCAAAGCGCAATCTCATCGCTCGTGTACAAAACACCAAGTACGATGGTTACCGACTCACATACGGTGGATACGACTACCTGGCTCTACGCGCCTTCTCAAAACGTGATAGCATTGCAGCTGTTGGAAGGCGTATTGGTGTTGGAAAAGAAAGTGATATCATGATCGTCTCTTCTCCCGACCAAGAGCAAAGAGTCCTCAAGATCCACCGTCTCGGTCGTATCAGTTTCAGAGCCATCAAGGAGAAGCGTGACTACATGGGCAAGCGTAAGAGTGCCAGTTGGATGTACATGAGTCGCCTGGCCGCTGCAAAGGAATACGCATTCATGAAGATTCTCTACGAGCACGGCTTCCCTGTACCGCAACCCATCGATCAGGCCCGACACTGTATCGTCATGTCATTCATCGATGCTTTCCCTCTTCGACAAATCGCAGTTCTTCCACAAGATCAGATCGCGCCCCTCTACTCCGCCCTGATGAAGCTCATCGTCCGACTCGCGAGAGCAGGACTGATCCATGGTGATTTCAACGAGTTCAACTTGCTCATCCGCGAAGTCTCAAATTCAAGCGACGACGAATACGAGGATGGCCCCAACAAGTCCCAGCAACCACAACCCAAGAGCTCAACCGCCAAGGCAGGGATCGAAGCACAGTCAGACGCCGCCGGTCTCGAGGCAGAGCTGGCAGATGGTCAACAGATCGAGCGTGGCAAAGGTTTCGAAAGGCTTGTAGCGCCAGCATCACTGCAAACAGCAGAAGAAGACTCGGAAGAAGACTCAGAGGAAGATACCGATGATGAGGAGGAAGCAGAGGACGATGATGCGGCATCAGAAGGTCAAGTCCACCTCGGAGATGACGTGACCATCGAGCCTATCTTGATCGATTTCCCGCAAATGGTCAGCGTCAACCACGAGAACGCAGAATAGTGAGTTTCAGCCAGCTTCTCGAACGCAATGCGCAGAGGAATTATCCAGCTGACAATGACCATCTTCACCTTTGCTCTTCTTCTTCCTCCAGCTACTTTGACCGTGATGTCGAATGCGTTCGCAGATTCTTCCGCAAGCGCTTCAGATATCAATCCGAAGAGTTCCCGCGCTTCCAAGACGTCGTTCCAGAATTCGCACGAAAACAGACCAAGTTTCCAAAGACAGCGCCAGACGCCGATGCAGAGGCTGTTGAAGAAGCCATCGCCCCCACCGAGGAAGGTCTTGACATGCGTCTGGATCTTCTCGCAAAAGCGAGTGGATTTGGCGGCTCTAAACAAGATCGCGAACTCGAACAGGTAAGCTCTCGCCGCCAGTCCCAATATTGCCTGACATTCCCGCCGATGACACTCAAACTGACACACCTTACACCTTTTACCATCTTTCAGTACATGTCATCCTTGCGTCTCAGCACCACAGAGGGTATGATTGAGGTCGCCGATTCCGATTCCGAAGACTCCTTTGATGAGAATGAAGAGGATGAGGACGAGGACGCAGACAGCGATGGCTCTAATGCTGATGACGATGCCGAAGGCTCGCAGTCCGGTTCCGACACTGGCGACCGAAAGAAAGGACCCAAGTCTGCAAAGGCAGTTGACAATGGCGTCAAGGTATCGAGAGGAGCTGCACGAAAGGCTGCACTCGATGGCGACGACTCCAAGATCGCTCAATTGGTCGCCTCAGATCGTGCGAAGGCTGCTCGCCGTGCAGAGAAGCATCACGGTCGCAAGGCGCACGCAGGCAAGGGCGGCAGAGCTCACGCCGGTGGCAAAGCGAAGACCGGAAAGGCACGTATGATTAGTGACTCGATGGACTTCTAGACTTGCGCATCAGCTTCGATTGCAATAGATACCTTCCATCGCAACAGTGAGCTTCCATCTCCTTTAGAGCGTGAATCGTGAAACTGAGACCTTCGACTTCCTTGCTCCCCCGAAAGATGTGAGTCTCGGCAAGCTGCCCGTTTGTTGCAAGCCTACTCGCTCTGCGAGCCGGATCTTCGGGCTTCGAAGCTG
This sequence comes from Pseudozyma sp. M118-08B, assembly GCA_037039655.1. Taxonomy (NCBI): domain Eukaryota; kingdom Fungi; phylum Basidiomycota; class Ustilaginomycetes; order Ustilaginales; family Ustilaginaceae; genus Pseudozyma; species Pseudozyma sp. M118-08B. The sequence goes on along the minus strand of JAXQGJ010000446.1, from coordinate 10,495 downwards.
CGCTATACGTGAGGCCAAGCTGACGGTCTATGAGGTTGCGAGTGTATCGTCGTCGTTGTTCTTGCCTACGTGACCAGCTCGATGGATGTATGATGAGGGTGCTTCATGTTCATGGACGCAAGCGGCCCATTTGTGGAACACGCCCTTCAAGGAGATGCCATCGGCACGAGTCGAACGTGAACAGCAAAATGCTCTTCGCTTGCGAATTCCATACCCGGCATCTCACTCACTGAAATTTACAAAACGAATTCAACTGGACAGCCTTCTGGTCTCAATTTTCCTGAAGTCCTCTCATACACATTCGATGCCCACAAAGACACATCGATCAAGACAATTTCGCCACTGGAGGACAGCTGCCATCGCAGACGCGCTGCTCGACTTCGACTTCAAACCGCCCAACGTCATGGGAAGAATGACACTATTATTGAGCAAAACAATTTTTGATGACGTCGCGGTCAGAACGAACGTGGAAATTTCTGGCGTCAGAAACAATTAAGACTGGCTTTTCGGTCAACGATGCCTGAACGAAGGTTTGAAATTCTCCGTGACATTTTTTAATCCTTTTCTGCAAAGGTAGACAGATTCTGCTTTTCCGGCGACAAAACAGGCGTAGGAACGCGCGTGACTCGCACATCGCACAAATTATGACACGAGTTTGCTTTTTGCGTCAAACAAGCCCAAAATTGTCGCAAGCAGAAGTCTGGGGCGTCAATGCACAATCAGGCGTTCATGGATTCTGGATATTATATTCATGACAGCATTTTAGCACTTTTTGTCCCACCCGCGTTCACCGTTTTGTCCCGCCAGCAGATCCATAAAAGGTCGCAAACGGGGTCGGCAAGAGTAAGAACATGTCTGAAGAATCTTTAGTGATGGGGAAATTATTTTGCCCTGACACAGATCAAGGTTCGTGGTGACATTTGCATGCGGAGTGGTTCGAGCTGCATCCGTGTTGGCATCTTTAGCGTCGTGTTTAAATGACAGGAAATGTAGCCTCATGCAGTCAAGTTTTTGCAGCAGCGAAACCACCGCTAAGCTAAATTGCCGTAGGACAAACCGCATGTGGTTCGAGCCTGAATTTCGTCATACATTTTGTGATCGCTCCGCGGTCTCAAACATGTGTGAAGGAAAATCAAATTCTTTCGACGCGGGAAAAGTCCTCTCCCTGCAAAAAAGGCATGATCGGATTTGCATGTGCTAACGCCAGCAAATCAACAAGGTGGCTGCAGACAAAGTGGGAGGTGTTGTTGCCCTGCTCGATCGCGACATCCATGCCGATGGGCTGGCAACGCTGACTTCCACTGGTTGAATCTTCTTGATGTTGCACTGGCCAAGCGAGTAGCATCCTCAGATGCTCGTATGAAAAAGGTGATATGAGGTGTTTTGGGCCACACAGGCTTGGTCTAGAAAGCAAGGCTTCGGACATGGTGACGTGGCCAAGAGTGCATGTGTCAGCAACTCGCCGCTCAGAGGAGTCAAAGAGGCATTGATTAGAGGGTGAAGTATTGCTGTTGGCCTGACGGACGAGGGGGCGAGCGGGGCCCATTGGAGAAAGAGGCGGGGGGCAGTGCTCAAACTTCGGTCCACGTTCAATGCTTCAGCCGACAACGCTAGCTCTCACTGTTTCAGACCTCTACATTGCACTGCGATTCAGGCCTGTCAGATGGTCAGACCCTTGCTGAGCTAGAACGATTGTCGTTGAGACCAGCTGCGCAAGTTCAACAAGCGTTGGCACAAGAAGTACCTTGAGCGGGCATGTAATGAGTGGACGCCGGCCATGGTGAGGGACAACAAATGCTGCTGAGGTAAACGACCCCACTCGGCAGTCAAGTAGCGCTTTCCTGGCAGTGTTTCCTCTTGAGCCCGAGCGGAAAGCGACTGCCAAAGGTCTGTGCATGCATTCAGCGTATTGGGGACAGTCAGCCTTTTGTCGACGCATTCCCAGCTGCCGCTGCGTCGCTTGACGACAACAAGGGCAGATGGGACGAAGCTCGTCCAAGCTGTACAGCTCCAGCCAGTATTCACCCTCAAAGGCAAAAGCAAAATGGCCGCAGACCAGAGTGAACGGCTATGAACCCAATCATTCTCAAACTTCACACCGAGAAACTTCGCACTAATGTCAGACGAGTTCTTATCGATCGACAAGACAGCCGGAATGAACGAAGAAGTAGGCGAAAGGAGGGAAGAGAGCCGCATTCAAGTGATTTGACCGTGGCGGAGCTCCTACCTCCTGTCCAGCGCAAGTCGTAGCTCCATTTTTCTCACACACAAAGTAGCGTCTCGCAATCAGAATCAACAAAGGGTATCGTAGCATTGCACTAGTATGGACACAAACCGGAAAGAATCAAAGCGAATCAGACCAAGCTCGGAGAATCGCGACTAGGGTTCCCGCCTACAACGGCAGCCTAACCCCTCGACTTCCTACTGCTGCCACCAAAGCTCTTTGACGCCCTTGAAGTGTTTCCACTCGTCGTACTCTGATAAACGGCCTCGACGAGACTCGAATCTCCAACCTGCTCGATGTAATCGTCTTCTTGCATGGCAGCCTTCTTGCCAAACTTGCGCTTCTTCTTGGGCGATTTCTCCTCCATCACCATACTTGCGTCGCTCAAGTCGGTCAATGCGCTAGCTTCGAGGAGGATGGAAGCGTCACGGTGGGAAGCTCGGGATTTGTTAGAAGAGCGACGACCACGAGCTGTGACAGTGCTGCCGTTGCTTCCGCGAGAAGCATTGGTAGTGGCGTTGCTGGGTCGGCCAGATTTTTTGCGTGTAGGAGCGGGGGCTTCTTCCTCGCTCTCGGACTCTGCATCGAGATCGAACGAGGATTCGGATGCGGATGCAGCGTTGAATGCGCTCGAGATGGAGTCGATGCTGAGATCAGGGATTTCAACGTAGACCTCGCCGTGTGAAGACTCGGCATGGATTGTGCCAGGTTCGTCGGCGTTGTCAGCTTCATCTTCTGAATACTCGTCATCATCGTCATCTTCTGCATCTGCTTCGTCGGACTCTTCATCGCTGTCTTCCTCAGAGCCAAGGTTGACCTGAGACATGCTTTGATCTTCGTCTTCATCTTCGCTCTCTGCACTGCTCTCCTCTGCGTCATCTCCGTCAGACACGGATCCGTCCGAGGAAATGCTCATCGCATTCACCTTTTTCATGGAGCGCGATGGACGTCCTGGCTTGAGGATGGCAGACTCCTCAACATCGTCAGCCGATCCGTTGTCAGACTCGTCATCGTCTGCACGAGAGTGAGAGACATCGCCTTCAGTAGCATCATCAAAGACGCTCTCGCCTCCACTGATTTCGATTATACTGTGGTCCTCTCTTCGACCTTTGGCAGCGAGGGCGCCCTCCACTTCCTCCTCCTCTTGTTCGTGTCCTGATTCGTAGTCATCTTCATCACTGAGATCAGAGTCCTGCTCAGCTACGAGGTCCGGCTCGTTGCGTGCGTTGGTGCTGACGAGGAGGTCAATCTTGCGGTTCATGAATTGTTCATTTTGCTCTGCATCGTTGAGCATCTTGTCGGTGTAGAGGTCCTCCATCTCGCGGAGCCTTTCTTCGATCTCGTTGGCCATCTCCTCGCGTACTTGAGCCTCGATGGTAGCGCAGCGGAGTTCGGCTGCGTAGAGCTTCTGGCGGAGCTCTTCGTGCCTTTCGAGAAGCATGTCAACGAAGGGATCGCTCTGTTCGTCTCCGTCTTCCTCCTCGTCTTCGACAATGGTGACATCTGCGCTTGCGTCGCTGTCGGATCCGCTGATTTCAATACTTGACTTGGACTTGGGCAATGAGCGAGACCCTGACGTGCGCTCCTCTTTGTGAGGTGGAAGAGGCGGCAATGTCTTTGTCACCGGGGCCACGTGACGAGGCACAGCGACCTCTTTTGCGATCGCACTGAACTTCATTACGTGTGAGTTCTCGTCGAAGCCAGTATCATAGGGATTGGCGTTGACAATCATGACGGCCTTGCCTTCGCCGACAAAGAAGCTCTGGAAGAGCTCGGTCAGCTTGGAGTGTCGGAACGGGACGATGCTCATTCGTCGTTTGACGGTCTGAGCTTGACCTCCTTCTGTGGTACCCATGAGTCGAATCTGATTCTTGCGAAGAGTCTCGAGACACTGTCCGAGACACATGAGACTCTTGTTGATGTTACCGGCTTCCTTCAGACGGTCACCGCCAGCGAGGCCAGTGTTGGCAACACGCTCGCTGCCGGCAAGATCGACGATGCTGAGACGCGCGGTCGTGAATGAGTCGAGATCTTCATCGGAAAGATGGGTGAGACCACCATGATGACGGATGACCTTGATGGTGAAGATGCCGTGACTGCGGGAGCTGGCACGGTTTGCGAGGGTTCCAAAGACGGCACGGTTCTCTTGCCCTCTGTGAAGGAGGTCTCGAGCTTCTTCAGCTGAGCCAATCTTGATCTCACGAAGGCCAGCTACGTACTTGCCACCGTTCTCGTGATCGTTCTTGAGAGTGAGAGGTTTGCGGTGAAGGGTATTACTGCTAGCACTTGAGGGGATGGAGCCAGGCGCGGCGCTGGCTAAGGCGGCAAGACTCCAATTCGACCCACGAACTGACTCGGAACGTCCGATTGTGGCATTGGGGGATACGTCGAGTAGGTCAAAGAGCTTTTCGTTGTAGATCTCTACGTAGCTAACGAAAACGCTGTAGCGCAGATTGCGATCCACTGGGATCTTTGTAGCATCATGTTCGATGAGCTTGGCAGGCTTAGCAGCACGACTCGAGGACTCTGCAAAGACCTTTCGATTCAAGCCGGGAAGCATGAATGGGTTGACGCCGACGCTGTTCAGGGCATCGCCCTGAGCAGCGAGCTTATCGGCACGCTGGACGCCGGAAACGCCAACGGGTTGAATGTTGCTCGAGCTTTCGAGACCTTTGATGCTGTTGAAGATGACATCGAGTGCACGAGGAAGGATGCCGGCGCCTCCGGGCGAGCTGTTGCCCATGACTGTGTGACTCTTGCCAGAATTGGTGACGCCGTAGGTAAACATGAGTCCACTCTCGCCTCGGAGGAGTGCCTCGACGAGGGGCAAAGTTGTATGCTGGAAGAAGGCGGATTGCGACATATCCTGCTCGGCACCGGAGGAGGCAGAAGCTTGGCTACTACCGAAGACTTTGGAGAAGATGTACTTGGTAGGAGGAACCAGGCTTGTAGTGCGCGACCTGGCGCCGGGAATGGAGCTGCCGTAGGCAGACTGAGAAGGTGGGTGCATAAGGACCTCGGTGTTGCTGACGACCTCAATGTAAGGACGCGCAGTCTCTTTCTGAGCGTCCTGAGGCGGAGGTCGGATGCGAAGATAGGCCTTCACTGGCTCGATCTCGAGCAACTTGGATGACTCATCGCCAGGGTGCGAAGCCGCGGTGAGCCTGGAAATATCGTTGACAGATTGCATCTTTCGCATGTCGGAAGGACCGGCGCTGAATATCTTGGGCCGAGGAGTGATGGTAGCTGGCTCAGCATCCGTGCGCTTGCGCCTAGGTTGCGGAGTAGCAGCGGAAGAAGAGCTGGCGGCAAAAGGAGGCCTCATGAGCTCGGACGTGCGCGCAGGTGTCTCGGAAGAGGACGATGAAGTATTAGAAGCGATCGATGGACGCACACCAAGCTTATGCGAATCCGAAGTGACCCGCTTTGGCTGAGCGACTGACTGGAGATGAGCGGGTAGAATGCGTTTGGAGGAGACCGAATTGGTGATGCTGGACAAGCTCTCGCGCGAAGCCAAGAGCTGAGGAGCCTTTGCTCGAGGGGTAGCTAGACCGTGGTCGTTCTCAGCATCAGGCGTTGCGAGCCTAGATGCGGATTTGGCCATGATTGCTGCGGGGAGCAGAGTCCGCTACAGTAAAGCCGCGAGTTCGAGAGGGAGCAGTGAGAAGGAAAGGTGATGGTGTGGAGCTGAAAGGGCTTGTCAGCCCTCACGCCTCGTTGACAAAGGAAGAGATGGAAGTGCGCAGACGGTATGACCAAAGGTGATGGTGGTAGCGTTGTCGGTAAAGAACTAGCGATGGCGAGATGATGAAAAGCGGATCAATACGTCTGAATGCGCAGCTGCAACTTGTGCGGAGAATACGAAAGCTGAGTGTTTTTCGGATGTGCCGCACAACACTTTTTTGGCAAAGCGCGTGCTGAGCGCGTCCCAAAAGTGTTGTTCTTTTTGCGCCCTCTCCACATCACTCACAGCACAATCAACGCAGGATCGTAAGTTCTGCCGTCTTCATCTGTTGCCACAGCTGTTTGGGCTCTTCGGCTCCTTCAAGCAAAGCAGACTAGCATTGCCAAACGAAACACTTTGTCACACATCCATACTTTGCCTGAAAGCTATCAGAGTCCGGCTCAGCAAGAAAGCTGTTCATTCAGAAGCAAGTGTAGTTTAAGCGTGCTAGCTGCAACCTTACTGCCAGTCTGATCTGGATGAGGACCTGCGGCTTGCAAAAGAGCGGATGCTCGCAATGGACTCGTGACGTCGAGGTTGCTGTACTTGAGTCTGTAACGGGCCCATTGCAACTCAGCATTTTATGCCTTCTGTATGGAAAGCATGGTTGTTCATTTGATTCCACCTCTCTAAGCTCGCGTCCCTAGCACGTTCTCTCCTTGAGATCACGTGTCTCGTTCGATGTTAGGTCGTCGATTTTCTGGTGGTTTCCGAACAGAGAAGGACCAAAGTCTAATTTTCCATGGCCGTGCGTCGGTGCAGATCTGCAGCCAAACTCGCCTTTGTTCTGCTGAAATTCAAATGACTCGCTCACCCCACACTTTCTTTCACTTCTTCTTTCTTTCTTTCCGTCTTGACCATCTCGTCATCCATTCTGCAAACAATCAGTAAAATGTCACAGAACGCCATCGTCACCACCGATCTCCCTCTCAAGCTCATCGCAAAGGGCAAGGTTCGCGATGTCTACGATGCCGGTCTCACAGAAGGCCCTCACGCCGGCGCAATCCTCTTTGTAGCCACCGACAGAATCTCGGCTTTCGATATCATCCTTCAAAACGGTATCCCGAACAAGGGCAAGCTTTTGCATGCACTCTCCACCTTCTGGTTCGGTCTTTTGACTCCTTCGCTTATCGAATCGCATATCATTGCAACCGAGTACTCGGAGTTTCCAGCGGAGCTTAAGTCGAAGCTCGAATCGGTAAAGGAACAGGTTGAGGGAAGGTCGATGTTGGTTAAGCGTGCTAAGGTTTTGCCGATTGAGGCTATCGTCAGGGGATATATCACGGGAAGTGGCTGGGCGGAGTACAAGCGCACTGGTACCGTTCACGGCATCAAGCTGCAGGAGGGGTTGCAAGAGAGTCAGGAAATCCCCAACGGTCCCCTTTTCACTCCAAGCACTAAGGCCGAGCAGGGAGACCATGACGAGAACATCCACCCAGACAAGGTCAACGACATCATCGGCGCCGATCTCGCTTCCAAAATGTCCAAAGCCGCCGTCTCGCTCTACGCCAAAGCAGCCGCACACGCCAAGTCGAGGGGCATCATTCTTGCCGATACAAAGTTCGAGTTCGGTCTCATTCCTTCTTCCGGCGGTGAAGAGCAGATGATCTTGGTGGACGAAGTCTTGACGCCAGACAGCTCGCGCTTTTGGTCTGCCGAGAAGTACGCTGTGGGCCGTGGTCAAGATAGCTTTGACAAGCAGTACGTTAGGGATTGGTTGAAGGCTAATGGGTTGGATAAGGCTGCTGACCAGGGTGTCCCGGTCACATTGCCAGATGATGTAGTTAAGAGGACCGAGGAGAAATACAGGGAGGCCTACGAGCTCATCACTGGTAAGAAATACGGTGCTTAGAAGCAGAAAGCATCGATTTTCTCCGAGACCATGTACAAATACCATAGTCAGCGAACCATAGACATCGTTACTCGAGCTCGACGAGAATTGCGAGCCCCCAATCTGATCGGCTGATACCTTGACATGAAGAATTAGACGAGCGATGACTCGCACGATCACACGGAGCAAAGCACTGAATCCTGGTATAAAATTACGTTCTTCTCTACTGAAACACAAAAGTACACGATGCAACACTAAGCGACTTAAGGATAAAACCGGATGGAAAACTTGGAAGGGCGAATCTACGATCTTGCTCGCTTGCTAACGGGCAGAGCTGTAGCAGTGAGCTTGTTCTTCGCGCTTCTTGACTTCGGCAGGCCAGACTCGGCGGTGATGGATTTGATTGGTAAGGCTGAGGCCAAGTCATCATTCGAGGTCGAAGTGGGAAGGTTGCTGTGGCCGAACGGAAGTTCACGAAGTGGTCTTGCTGCCGACTTTGATTCGACTACGACTGGTGACTCGATAACGACCTCCTCTTCGTCAGCCTCAGCTTCAGTTTGGGCCTCTTCAAGTTCGGACGAAGGTTCGACGCCAGCTTCGGAGCTGAGCACCGCGTCGTCACTCATCATCATTGTTGCAGCCGCGCTGGTGGTAAGGAGAGTGTCCTCGACCTTCCTTCCGGCCTCGATCGCATCCTCTCGATTCGCTGGAACAAGGTTCCACCTGCCCGGCATCTTCCAAACCTTCTTCTGAGGCGTTTGACCCGTACTCCTGTCCTCTCTAAATCTGCTTGCTAGCAGGTTCGTCGAGTCGGCTGTCAAGCTCTTCAACCCTCCACTTATCTCCTCATTCCATGCCCTCACTTCCTCTTCCCTCTCTGCAACCAACTTGTTGAATTCCTTCGTTGACGAAGCAATTTCTTGCGAGGATGTCGAAAGGTGAGAGGTGACAGCATCGAAAGTCTCGGTAAGCTTGGTGTTGGTGGCCTTGATCTTGGCCGATTGAGCTTTGGTTCGCGACTCAATTTCTTCCTTAGCTCGAACGCTGATCTCGGTAATCTGCTCATGCCCGCGCAAGGCAGCGGTGGTCGACGTCGATAGATCGTCCTCGATAGCCGATGCAAAAGCGTCCATCTTCGTGCCGAGTTCGGCGCTGGCCTGCGAGACATCTTGCGAAATCGCACCGCCTTGAGAGACGAGCGCGGTTGAGGTTTGTTCGAGGTGCGAAGCCATCTTGCTGTTCGCTGAGGAGAGCGAGTCGAAGTGAGACAATTGCTCGGTGGCGTTGGACTCCGAAGCTTGCGAAGAACGTGTGATCAGAGTCTGAGCCGAAGTGATGGATGTTGAGACGGCGGATTCTTGCTGGTCGGTGAATCGATCGAGCAATTTCCCAAAATCAGCCATAAGGTCAGCTTTGAGCGAGATGTTGCTGCTCTTCATGTCCTCAATCGTTTTTGTCAAGAGCGCATTTTGCTCCCTCAACCTGGTCATTTCATCCTCTCTCGCTGCGTCGGCAGCTGCCTTGACTTGAACGATCTTGTTCTGATTGGCCTCATTGATTTCCCTCACCTCCTTCAATGTCGCCACGTGGGACTGAATCATTTCGTCCAACGAAGCAGCGACCTGCGCAAAACGTTGCGTGTTGGCGAGGACCACATCATTGATCGCACCTCTGCAAGTTTCCTTGAGCGACCCAAGGCTGGCTTCGCTTGTGGCTTGCATCTCGCCTACGGTGGCATCGAGATCGCCCAACAGCGCAGCTAGAACGTCTTTGGACTCCATCTGGCCGGAGCGGACTTCTCGGAGTGAAGTCGAGAGCTTCTTGAGGCGTGATTGCAAGAACTGCTGCTGCTCGTCGTGCTTGGATGCCGTACTGCTGACCAGCGTTTCGAGGCTGTTTTTGAGTGAGGCATGGAATTGTCCTTCTGCCGAGTGGAAGTTGCTCAAGCTCGATTCCAGAGCATTTGCCCGCTGCGAGACGGCATTCCTGCACTTGGCCACTAGTGCTCGATTTGCCTTCTCCACCGTTGACTTACGTTCCAACTTGTCGAACAAACCTTGCACATCGGCAGTGCTCTGCTGCACTAGGTCAGCAAGCGACGAAGCGGCTTGATTGAGATGCGCCTCGCTCGCCATGTACGCCTTCCTCAATGCAACCTCCTCCTCCACCGTCAACTCGAGTGAAGTAGCCTTTGCAATCATAGCCTCGAGCTCCGCCACTTTGTCAGCGCATTCGGCTTTGGCTATGCGCACTTCGGTGTCTCGCTTGACAAGGAGCTGCATGTTTTGCTCAAACTGCTCTTTGAGACTATTGAGCTTGCTCTCCGTTACCTCGGCATTGCGCTTGAGAGTTTCGGAGAGAGTCTTGCGTTCCTCGTGCTCGCTGTGCATAGTTTTCCAGGATTCTTCGCTGAGGTAGATTCCATTCTGATCGCGGGTTGCTTGCAAGTCACCTTTCAGTCGTTCGATCTCAAAGACGTACTCTTTGATCAAAGCGGATCGAGTCATGCGGGTATTGAGCTCCGGACGATTCTTGATGGATTTGGCTCGCAGAGCGTAGTCGAGTGTCGAGAGGGTTTCTTCGATGTTGGCTCGCTCTTGAGAGACAGTAGCAATGATGCAAGTCTTTGTTCGGCCACCGAGAGATATTAGCCTTAAATCTTTCTCTTCTAACTTTACTTTTTGATTGAGATTCAAGTTCAATTGATGGTACAATA
>JAXQGJ010000445.1:0-15619 GCA_037039655.1 Pseudozyma sp. M118-08B | reverse complement strand
GGGGAGGTTGAAGTGGCTGGGACAAGTATTGTGTGAGTTCACCGAGACCTGAAGAGCGTCGCTCGTCGATCAAACGACATCGTTCGGAGCAGTAAAGAGGCGTCGGTGCCTTGCGCTTAGCAGCAAGCTCAGCCTCCTGCTGCTTCAAGGCAGCTGGAGTGAGACCGAGACCGCCAAGGAAACCGCGCTTTTTGGCTCGAGCCTGACCGTCAGCACTGGCACTGGTGCTGGCACCGACGATAGCTTTGTCCGATTTGAAAGAAGAGGGACCACTGCTGTTGGCCCGGGATCGATTGCTAGCGGCGGAGCCTGGTCGAGAAGTAGCTGGGCTCTTGTGATCGTTGGTACGCGAGCCATCACGCGAGTTGGCCTTGCTCTTGCCCTTGTCGTCGTGCAGCTTGGTGGTAGGTCGAAGTTCGCTCAATGCATGAAGTCGACTGCCTGCGCTACCTGTGCGCTTGTGTGGACCTAATGGGCCAGCGCCAGCCTTGGCTTGTAAACGACCAGCGGAGTGGGTCCTCTTGAGCGTGCCAGGTCCGGTCTTGGCAGCAGTAGGCGACTCTCTGGGTGCATTGGTAGTTTTGCCGTCATCGGACTTTGGTGGTGCGTGTTCAGATGCATTGGAGCCACGAGCTTTGATGGTGCCGGAACGGCTTTTGAGTGTAGTGTGTACGACAGGAGAGGAGGAAGCATCTGTAGTGGGGTCGGCCTTGGCGATGCCTTCGCCAGGCTCGATGAGGCAGTCGCAGGTGACACAGTAGGTTTGCGTCCACAATTCCTGACCATCCATTTCGAAGGCAGCCTCCTCATCGCTGGAGTCGTCGTCAGTGGTAACCTCGTCGTCATCATCGTCATTGTCTTTGCCGGCAGCAGCAGCCGCTTGCTCACGAAGCGCTTTGACGTCGACCTTGGATGAACTGGCACCGTTGGTGGCGCCGTTCTTGTATTTGGAATTGGCGCCTGGTGGGCGGGCGCCTCCCAAACCGGCAGCAGGAGGCATGTTGTTAGACGAGGCTAGGGCCGGAGGTCGTGTGTGTGGGGATGACGAGATTACGATAGCATAGGTTGATCTGATGCGACTGAAGGGTCGATTGTCCTTGATGCGAGACGAGGTGGTTTAGGTTGAGCTAGTGCGATGCTGCAGAGATGTGATAGCAAGATATAATGCAGAAGGAGCTACGAATTGAGCCGAGCTCAGCTTGCAATTATGAGACACAAGGCGATGTCGAGTCAAAGCCGATAATGAGCACTCTATGTGATGATGAGGTCAAGAGATGGTCGCTGCGAGTGTCAAAGGCGAAGGTAGCTGATGTGGATAGTGATGTTGCGCGTCAACTTCGATGAGTTGTTGCTGATGTACGTGGTGATCGCGAGCAAGCCGTGTGGGAAGGTGGTCGCGAAAAGTTTACTGAAGTGATATGCGAAGTCCTAAGTTGACACCGACTGGAGCGAGATGAAGCGTAAGCAGAGTAGAGTGTGCCGATGCAGCTGGGATGTGGATCACGAGCAAAGACGCGGAGTTGCGACGATCGTTGGTGGGTGTGTATGAGCAGATGGAAGAGGGTGAAGAGAGTGGAAGAAGATGATAGGGTGACGACGATGGTGGGGGTAAGCCAAGAAAGAGAAGATTGGCTGTGCCTGTTGCTCCTGTCAACCGAAACGAGACGGACAGCCGAAAGGAAAGACACGTCTGCGAGTGCGAGAGAGAGAGAGTGCGGATATGAGAAAGCTTCGGCGACCGACAAGGCGAGAGAGAGATCAAGCGAGCGGGCCGACAGCGTGAGAGAGCAAAGCGTGGACGAGATGTGCGTGTGTGTGTGTGGGTTTGTTGAGTTAGGCGAGATGTGTCGAAGGAGGGGCAAGAAGGCGACTTTTGTCAAAAAGGCAGAGAGTGAAAGATTCACAGATTGGCCGAGCCTTGACCGCTCTGCTCTCTCTATCTCTCTCGCTCTCCGTCCTTCGCGTTGGCTTGATTGCGTGCCTGTCTGTCTGCATTGCCATCCGTCTCGATGGATAAGGCAGGAATTCAAAGCGCGGTCGGGTATATGATTTTACGAATTTACGAATTTACGAAAAAAAAAAAAAGAGACACTTTTGGCGTACTTTGTGCATACGCATACAGACAAGACAATCCAAGCCAAGCCATGCGAGCTTCTCTTCCGCAGAATGAGCCCGCAATGGAGCGCTCCTGAGACAGCACAGTGCAGCGCAATCGTGGCGTGGCCAAACGTATATATCCGGCTGTTCGTGGAAAGGAGGACACGGCAAGACAAAGGCGCAGTCTCGAGTTGGACTCAGCTCAGCCACGGTGCATCTCATACCAGTCTTGCGGTTTTTGTGTTCCTTTGATTCTCAAGCACTCGGAGGCGACGCGAACAAGACGAGATGGGGAAGAGGTCGGAGTTTCCATTTCGACACGCAGCAAGGATAGGAAATCTCTCTTTCTCTTCTCTGCTTTGCTCACAAGGCGCAGGCCAAAAAAAAGAAGAGGCCGGGCAGCATCAATTTCAAGAAGACCAAAATTCCAAAAGCGGGAACGTGGCTGCAGGACGGCGTATCTTGACTCGTCTCGCTTGCTTTTACCCCAGTCTCGCGGTCACTTAAAAGTATGCAAGGTTTTTGCGCTACTATTGCCCGCGGGTTGTGGCTCAAGGTACCATCTGAGTCGATCGTTTGCAATTTGGTGGATGGGCCGTGTCTGATCGTCGCTCTCCCGTGGTCCCGAGTTCTGCCAGCAGTGGAAGGAGAAAGGGGCCGAACGATGGTCACACATAGGTCATCTCGTTTGTAAAGATCGGCATGGCTCTTCCGAGAGCACAAAAGAAGGGGTTTGGGAGGACCGTGGGTTGATCAGAAGACCAATGGTTCGCGGCATGGCCTAAGATCAATCCCGCTTCTACTCAACCCCAGAATCGCACTTGAGACGTTTAGTTGCCATGCGCTTTAGTGAGTTCATGACGATGATGAAGCGACAAACGTCGTCGAGACAGCGGCGATCTCGACATCGGCATGCTGCCGTTGCCCTGCAGCCGCGTTATGCTGTACATGTTGCTGTGCTGTGCCGTCAGAGACCCCATTTCTCCGTTCAACAATGCATTCTTTTCGCCGAGCCGTTTGACAGCTCATCCCCGCCGCCAGCTGCAATAAGACGTCGAATGGCAGCGTCGAACATACTCTGCCGACCTCATGACAGCATCTTTATTGCGACTCGAAGTTTTATTTGGTTGCCGTACCCTCTCTGCCAAACACAACTCTTGATGGGCTGACAGAGCCGTGTGTTGGTGTTTCCAACAGTAATCCTGTTGGCTCCGGTACACGCAAGCCGTCCCAAGAGGCTGACCTGCAGATCCCTTATTCGCCCTTGGTCATGCTGATATTAGTTATCTTTGCAGAGTCATGCCACAAAATGTCAAGTCGGCCACACGGCGTGGCGGTGTGTGATTTCTATTTTCGTTGCCTTTTCTTTTCTCGCTATTTTCCAGGCTTCGCGGCTGCAGTCAGCCATTTCGACTCACGACTCGCTGCTGCTGCTGCCGCTGTCAGGAGTCTTGCCGGTCCGAGACGCGCCCTCTCAAAGCCCGTAATCCGGCAAGGGTTCGAGTTGGCTCGCTTGCCTTGCTTTGCTTGCTTTCAAACCCAAACCCTAGGGTTCGTTGGAGCTCCCCAAGGACGCCGTATTGCCGCTGCCGCCTGCCGCCGCTGTACTTGGTCGTCGGCAAACCAGCATCATCCACTACAAATTGCAGCTTTGGCAGGCTGTGCAAACTCTTACCGACACATTTGTCCATCAATGTGCTTGCTATGCGCTAGGCCGACAGCAAGATCGATTGACAACTTCTCTGACGCTCCATATCGTCGACATTGGAATGCTACCAAAAAAAAAAAAAAAAAAAAAAAAGGGCGGTGGAATCAGTAAGCGCCGCTTTTTCGGACGAACTCTTTTTTTCCACCGTCATGCCACCTACTGTAAGCGACTCTTTCTTTTTGCTCCTCTTCACTGTGTGTATAATTTTCTTTCCGAAATCTTGCATGAAATATCATGCCCCTGATCTTCACGGAGGAGCCTCGATGGCAGTGGACGAACCCACTTTTAGGCTTTTTTTGACGTGAAGATCGTCAGCCGCCCCCCTTCTCCCTTTTCCTTTACCTCGCTGCAAGTTGCCGCACTGTATTTCTTTTCTCCTTATCGCTCCATCCATCGATCTTGCTTTCGGCTTCGGTGTCGATAGAGTCAGCAAGAAGCGGAGTTTGGACTTTGCATTGCTTCTAGACGTACAATGGGGCGATTGCTAAGTCGCCGAGATCAGATAGATTACACCCAACTACACAATGCCATTTCCACGAACTCGACGTCATGAAGCTCTGATTGCTTGCTGTCAACCAACCTCAAAGCTTGAATAGCAGTGGACAGCAAGGATGTTTACTCGGCAATTTAGACGAGCGTGTGTCGAAGGATGACGAAGACATGCGGTGCGGCGACCATGCTGTCCTTTGTATACCAAATGCAACCATGTGCAACAGGACCGCGATGCTTACTGTGTGGTAAACCCACTGGCAAAGATGATGACGACTCTCCGCACGTTGCTCGTTTCTCTCGGCGTTCATTCCGTAGCACACGCGACTAAGAGGCCGGTAGTGATTGCCTACCTAAAACCTATCCCATACTCTTCTCGCTTTGACTCGAAATTTAAGCTAGGTTCTCGGTCTCTGTCAAATCTGCAGAGGCGAGGTAGCGAGTAGCCGTAAGCGAAGTTGTTTTTCCTTTCAAGTTTGATATCGCGTTCCAACGTGGCAGCTGCGTGCTGCTCTTCTCCACAAGATCACTTTGAGCAACTGGCGAATAGCTACGGCCGCTACACAAAAGACCAACTTGTAGCGGGATCGCGTCTTTACACTGCTTCATCGTAAGCTTTGTAGCATCATGGATTTGACGGAACACGCAAACACTTGCATTCCGGTGTCAGCGTTTGCTCAGACAGGATCTTCTTGCCAGAATGTGATCTTACGACGCTGATCATTGCTCAAGACAAAGCCATGTCACGGTATGGGAACTTTTGCTGTGAAAGTCACGCCAAGCGGCCTTCCTCTGATCCATTTCGGCTATGCCTAACCGTCATTCTCACAACGGCGACCCGGATAAGAACAACTTCGAAGCGGGCCGTAAGCGGAGCATCAAACGAGATAGGAACGTGCCATCTGAAAGCTGATGCGACGCATTCACAAGGCAAAGCTTCAACAAGATAAAGGGGCCCCAGACGGGCCAGCAAGGCGAGGCGTTAAGCCCAACTTCCTTGTAGCCGTGTAAGGCAAAGTGTAAGCTCGTGAGGATTTCAACGCGAGGGTCCGAGAAATGGCGACTTTCGGGATCCCTTTGCCGGAACGCATTGAGCCCTCAATCTCGTTTCGCTCGATCGGGCGAAAGATCGGGAAGCTATCATCGTATCGCCAAACATGGCCACCTACAGACGTGGTTGCTCAACAGCGCTTTTAAGCTCGTGAGATCAGCATTGCATTGCTATTGAACGAGTGTGTGTGATACTAATTACATTCAAGTTTGAGAGCTACTTGGCAAGTGTAAACGGCGGAGGCACAGGCAACGGTCTAAATCCCGCCCCTGCATTTCCCGCTGCCACCACCGCCGTAGGTTCAGGCCGAGTAGGACCCACCACGGCTCTCCCTACCCTCTCATGGGTGAATCTCGTTGGACTTGCCAATGCCACAGTCGTTGTTGCTGTTCTCTCCAACCCTCCCCTCCCACCAGCAGCCAGTCTTTGTTTCGAGTGGTGTTGAGACTTCGACCTTGCCGTCGCGTCGGCTTGGCGATGACGATATCCGCCTACAGTTTGCGGTGGATTGTCCATGTTGAGGATGAGAGGTTTGATCGAGCGGCTTCGCTTGGGTGCGGCTGAGTGGTGGAGCGATTTGGTTCTTTCCGGGAAGGCTCCGGGGAACGATCTTTCGGTATGGTTGGAGGAGGAGGAGGTAGAGGAACCGCCAAAAGTGCCATGGGCTTCACTGGAAGCACCGCTGGGAGGGTCGCTCAGCGTTACGCGGGAGTGCGAGAGAGAGGCCTCTGGTGGAAGTTTTCCCCCTTTAGTCTTGTTATTGGCATCGCGAGAGGTAGGACGGGATGAAGATTGGGATTGCTTTTCCAAATCGGCCAATTTTTCGGTCAGGAGGGAGAGCTCGAGAAGTTTCGGAGGTGGTTTACGGGCAACAACGCCGGTTTGAGAAGAAGGTACGACTTTACGCTGCGTAGAGGGCGTTACTTGGGGCTGTTGCGGCTTGGCGTTAGGAGCGATAGAGCTGGTTCGGTCCAAAATCTTGGCGGTTCCGTATGGCTGCTGCGGCTGCTGCTGAAGCTGTCGAGTCGATTGTACAGGTCGAGGTTCAGGTCGTTGCTGTTGAATCGCCCATCCAGCAGCTCCAGCAGTGACGACTCCATTCGAGCCAGCGAGATTGCTCTGCCTCATGGCCCCTGGTTGTTGGTTTAGCGTGTTGAAAGAGTAAGCCGTATCCCTCATCCTATCGCCTACTCCTGAATCCCTTGTTGTAGCAGCAGACGCATCTGCAGCGCCACTCGTGGTCAACGCACGCAATCGATCTCCCAAACGCTGACTCAAACTCCTCTTCACCCCTTCACTCTCCCCCTTCCTACCATCCAACATCCTCTCATAAGCGGCATTCGCCATCTCCTCATCCCCACCAAACCCATCCGGCCCACCATCGGTAAGATACTTCGGCTTGACATTACCGAACAATCCACCCATACTTCCTTCCGTACTGGCGGTATTGAGTGCACTTTTGCTCCTCTTCTCGCGCAATATCTTCTCCCGATAGCTATCGGCCAGGTGAGGGGGTACAGCGAACACTTCATCACCAACTTCGATGAGGACGGAACCGTCTTGCGTGCGGCGTGCGAAGCTTCCAAGTTGTTTCTTTTTGGTGATGGCCCTACGGAGCGAGCGGCTGGGAGCGGTGGTGAAGCGATCTTTTTTGCCGTTGGAGGAGGGAGGGAGGGAAGGATCGTCGAAAGAGTAGGTTTTCTTGAGATTATCGCGACGGAGTTGATCGTGTGCGATGGCACGAGCGATGGCGATGAGTAGCATGAGACCGAGGAGTCCAGCACAGGCAAGACCGGCGACGACCAGAGGAAAGAACTTGTGTTTGGGGGAGAGCAGGGAGGGTGAAGACGAGGAGGGTGATGGGTCTTGGTCTTGGTCGGAGTTGGTGGGCGTTGCCGAGGGAGAAGAGGATGATGAGGATGAAGGAGACGTCGAAGAAGGGCTGGGAGAGGACGAAGCCGGGGAGAGGATTTTTGATAGTGGGACCGGGCTGGAAGATGCAGCAGCAGCTGAAGAAGATACGACTGAGGAAGGAGAAGCGTTACTCGTTGCCGCCGAAGAAGCAGTAGCTACATTGGTAGCGCTTGGCGTATTCGCCGAACCACTCGACCCAGTACTGCCCCCCGCAGTGGCAGTAGTTGGTGAAGTATTAGCAGCGGCGGCAGCAGCAAGCACCGAAGCAGGGATAGCGTTTCCTGCAGTACCTGGTCCAGCTGCGCTCGATTGCGGACCGTCATTGTCATCACTGGTCCCAGCAACGCTGCTGCCCGCGGTCGCAGGAGAGAAAGCAAGCGGCGACAGCGTATCCCTCTGTCTCTTCTCCATCATCTGCTCCCTCTTCCTCGGCAGCGGATGAACGCTCCATTGCAAACTCTTTCCCTCCACTCCATCGCTTTTATAGCCGGGCAACCACTTGCCAGCTATTTTTTGAACCATCTGATCAAACAAATCTCTCGTTTCTCCACCCGATCCTTTGTTTGTCAGCTCGTGCTGATTTCCAATCGTATAGCCGTTGACGCTGGCCATGGCCAAAAAGAGGCCGAACCATACCATGAACAGTCTCCGCATTTTGGCGGCTGTCTGCGGAGAGAATCTCCTGAGCTTTGGCATGGGGAAGGAGCGATACCGGATCGTCCAGAAGTTCTTGCTGTCTTGAGGCGAAAAAAGAGGGGGTATGGGCGTGCTCAGTCCGGCTGATACACTAAGGATCGAACTACGGCGAGAAATGGGTGAAAGAAAAACGGCCGTAGCTGAGAAGAAGAAGAGAAAAAAGGGGGAGGAGCCCGTCCTCGAAAGTGATCCTCAAGAAAAAGAAAGAAGGGATGGTGGTGAAGAAGGATGGAGGTCGAAAGGCAAGCCCTTGATGACGACCAAGGCGAAGGTTGAGCTTCACTCTGGACTGCCCACACCCAAGCTCGCACGCACCGTACAGCAGCAAATGGGAAGCGGTGAGAGGAAAGTAGAGACTACCTCAGCAAGGCTACAGAGGCTCGGCCTTTGCGGTCAAAAAGGACAACCAAGAGCTTGCAAAGAATCTGTCCAGCACGCTACGAAGGAGCGAAGTCTGTCCGAGGCTGCTCCACCTAGCCTCCATCGAGTCTCGACGAGATAGCAGACTGGCAACAAAGCAGCAGTCGAACTATGACACACAGTTCAGAAAGGCTGAGCTTCGCCG
This sequence comes from Pseudozyma sp. M118-08B, assembly GCA_037039655.1. Lineage (NCBI taxonomy): Eukaryota > Fungi > Basidiomycota > Ustilaginomycetes > Ustilaginales > Ustilaginaceae > Pseudozyma > Pseudozyma sp. M118-08B. The sequence goes on along the minus strand of JAXQGJ010000445.1, from coordinate 7,099 downwards.
GGGGGAGAGCTGGAAGAGGTTGAAGCTCGCATTGCAGTAAGTGACATGTCTCGCCCGACGTGCCGCTTCCCATCGCTGAATTTTTACATTTTGTTTGATATTTTTTTTACAAAAAGATCTTTCTTCCTCTTTTTGGTTTCTCACTCTGTGATCTCCTTAGGAATCGCTAAAGCTCTCTCTCTCAGACGAGCACACGCACATCGGGACCACACAGCACACGTATTCGTCTACTTTTGACAGATTGCGACAACAAATACAAATACAATATGGAAAACGTGCGTGATAGATGATAGGGATAGTTTCCCTTTTTGGGTTGGACCAAATGGATAAAAATGTGCTTTTTGAGCTAGTGATGCGAATACGTTAGATAGAGGGTGTACCTTTTGCGGGAAGAAACGAACCATGACGCTGTTGGAGCGTCCTCGAAACCTTTCTTCCCAATGTTGTAAGGTGCTTAGAAGAACGACCTTCCAAAAGCGCCTGCTTCCGAGTTGCTCGGCTTGGGACTGACTTCCAGCACCGAGTAATGAATCAAGTTCAACGCCTTGATCGCCAACTTTTCGTGCAAGACACAAGAAATATTGATCTCGCTAGCTCCTTGACTGATCATCTCAATGTTGACATTGCCCTCGGCCAACACGGTGAACATCCTTCCTGCTACACCGACCATATTCCTCATATGCTTGCCGACCAGACTCAAGATAGCCATATCTTTGAGTACGCTAACCGTTCCGACTTTCTGCAAGTCTTGCTTGACTTTTTCGAGCGTTCGTGGACGAAGACCCGCTGCCATAGCCATAGAAACGTGCACTTCGGAGGTGGAAATGAGGTCGACGACGACACCGTACTTGTCGAGTGTACCGAAGATCTTGGCAAAGAAGCCGTGAGAGACGGTTTTGCGGTTGGAGTGGACGTTGAGTACGAGAACGTTGTCTTTGATGGTAACGGCAGTGGGGAGTTTTCGTTCGCCCATGACTGGAGCGGAGGCTTGGGTCTTGCTGGCAGAACCCCACGCTGAAGCGAAATTTGCCTTGGACACGGACGGGGTGAGAGGTGGACGAGGTTGGTCTACATGACCGTCAACGAGAGGGTCTTCGGAAGAGTCGTGACCCTCGGGTACGTCAGGGAAGATGACCGTGCCCATTCCGGTAGGGTTCTCGACATTCTTGATGCGGATGGGGATGGACTTCTTGATGGCCTGTTCCATGGTGAAAGGGTGGATGACTTCAGAACCGTAGTAAGTGAGCTCGGCAGCTTCTTCGGGAGTGATAGCGGGAATGAGTCGTGCGGTGGGGACTTTGCGTGGGTCTGCGGTGAAAACACCGTCGACTTCCTTCCAGATCTGAAGCTCTTTTGCGTTGACACCAACCGCACAGAGTGCGGCGCAAAGGTCGGTGTATCCTCGTCCAATCTGCGACAGTAACGATCCAGGAACATTGCCAAAGTAGCCAGTGACGACGGGAACACCAGTGCATGCTTTGAGACGCTCTCCCAACGCCTCACTGAGCTGATCGTAGAATGCTTGATCAAGTGTGAACTCTCCCTGTGAGTCTTGTACCGCGTGAGCAGAGAACGAAGGGTCGACGATGCTCTCGAGAGTCACGAGCTCGGCTTCGATTCCTGCATCACGCAGGGCTCCTACAGCGATGCGACAGGAAAGTCGCTCTCCGACACCAATGATGATATCCTTCGACTTGGGCGAGATCTCCTCAATAATCTTGGCGGCAAGGAGGAAGTCGCGCAACCGGTCACAGTCTTCGGTGATGTCCTGTTCGATCTGTGCGAGGAGCTCCTTGTCCTTGGTGATAGCCTTGCGTGCAGATGCAAGGTGGTCCGAAAGGATGCGGTCGACTGTAGCATTGAAGCCGACCGAGATCTCGGGTTCTGAGTCAGAGCCAGCGTCGCTCTTGGCAACTACCACAGGCTTAGCGTTAGAACTGCTGGTATCGGTGAGCTTGAGCTGCTCGAGCTTGTTGTCGAGTACATTGCTGCTCAGGGGCTCGACGCGGCCGATAGGTGTACCACGCGAGCTCGACTTGCGAGAGAAAGCGGAACCTGGACGGTGAACGGGTGTCTGTGCACCATTTGCACCGTTGGCGAGGGAGGCGACCGAGTTGGAAAGAGATGCTGCGGGGGTATGCGCCTCGTCGAGAGCCTCGCCTGCGGCTTGCAGAAGAAGGTTGGTGGTTCCGAGTGCTTTTGTCTGACCGGAACGTGCCGAACAGACAATAGCGACCTTGTTACCGGTGAGATAGGATGGCACAATCTGCTCTGCGATTGTTTCGAGGAATTTGCCGACACTGGTACCACCGTACTTTTGGATGATCCATTCGGCGTTAGGGTCGTCTGGAGGACCTCTGAGATGTGTGGAGGGAGGCATTTCTGCGGTAAAACGAAACGGAGTCGATCCTGAGGAATATACGCAAGTGGTTGATGACGAGAAGGTGAAGAAGAGAAGGGTGTGAAAAGTGGTGAGTTGGAAGATCTCAAGGTCGGCTTGTGTCAAGTTACAAAGTGGGGTTGACAAGCATCTGCGACCTGTGACTCGTTGATGCATAATTCCTGATTTCCTCTGATTAAGATCTTCGAAATTCAGTCCAATCAGGCGGCGGGCAAACTGCAAACGCACAAATTATCTGAATCCTGCACTGCAGCATAAACCAGCCACGGCGGAATGATCCGACCGAATCTCGGAAAATTGGTAAAATCTCACCTACATACTTACACACACTCACTCACACTCTGACCGACAATTCGTGATGACCAGAAAGATTGGGCAGAGCAACTTGACATACTATTCCATTTGATCGAAAGAGCATTTCTTGAAGGCTCACAAATGTTTAAAGTCAAAAGTACTACCTTTGCTCGCTCCGCTAGGGTAGCGATGTTGCGAAGCGGCTGAAGCGTTGAACGCACGTGGAGGAGGGAAGTTGCTGCTTGGCGAAAAGCTGAGTGAACCCGAAGTCAAAGGTGGGCTCGGCACTCTACTGATTTGTGGCGAAGAAGCCGCTGCCGAGGGACCATTGGAACGCGAGGCGAGGGTCGAGCTAGCGGTTCGCACCGGCGGTGCAGCTACGGGAGGAGGCGGTCCTCTGACAGGAGGTGCTGCTGCAGCAAGTGAGGGAGCAGCGCCGCGAATGGGTGGTGCTGCTCGACCGGGAGGCGGCGGAGGGGGTGCAGCTGGCGAAGCTGGAGCACGAGATGGAGCAGGAGGAGGTGCAGCAGCAGGTGAAGCAGGTGCTCGACCAGGAGGCGGAGGTGGTGCGGCTGATCGACGAGGTGGTGTAGGTGCAGAAGACGTCGGTGCGGGTGGTGGAACCGGAACGATGCGTGACGGAGGTGTCGAGGTTCCTCCTGTGGGAGGAGGCGGAGGAGGTGGTGGAACTGCTGACGGTCGAGATGGTGTAGATGGCGCAGGAGGCGGTGGAGGTGCAACTGCTGGACTAGGCCGAGATGGCGGCGGAGGCACTGCAACTGCAGCCGCTGGGCTCGGACGAGATGGCGGTGGTGGAACAGCCGCTGCTGGTCTTCCAGGAGGAGGTGGAGGAGGAGGCGGAGCAGCGGGAGCACCGCTCGCTGGCCTTCCCGGCGCAGGAGGAGGCGGGGGAGGTGCGGCAGCTGATGGACGACCAGGCGGAGGAGGCGGCGGCGGTGCAGCAGGAGCTCCACTTGAAGGTCGTCCTGGAGGAGGCGGTGGTGCTGCCGCTGCTGGTCTGCTTGGCGGAGGAGGTACACCTCTTGATGGTAGTCCTGGAGCAGCTCCACTTGGCGGAGGAGGAGGCCCACGTGGAGGAACAGGACGAGACGATCCACCAGCAGGGGGCGGTGGAGGGAGTGGTGCTGCTGGAGAAGCGGATGGAGGCGCAGGAGGTGCGCTCGCTCCAGGTCGAGAAGGAGGCTTTGCAAGAGAAGTATTCAGAGCAGGAGCTCCGCCGCCGCTAGGCTTGAGTTTAGGCATACCACCAGCGAACAAGCCGCCTAGACCTGGTGGACCACCAAGGGCGGAGCCACCACCACCAGACGAGGCGCCCGAGCGAGTAATGCTAGATCCACCGCCGCCGCCGCCTCCGCCGCCACCGGCCTTGCTGTCGATTGCCGGTGCGGAACGATCATTTGTGACGGTCTCTATTCGTTCGAGTAGAAACAAGTGAATGAAAGGTTCACGACGTCAGCAAAGCTTGCATCACATAGGCAAAAAGCCTGTCGTACTTACTTTTCAGGCCCTTGCCCTTCTGAATAGAGTTGAGAAGCTCGGCGTTCATCTTGATGAGTCCTGCCGGCTTAGATTAGTGCAGCCCCCACGAAGGGTCGTTTTGCGGATGGATTGCAGTCTTGTGCTGAGTTGCACTCCGATGACAATGAGCCAGCACTTGTGACGAGAGTAACGATGTCTGCAATCCAAGATTCGTTCGACGGTGAGTACTCCGAATTGGGTTGATGATGTTGATGACGATGATCGACAGTGAGAAGCAAGGTCTTCTAGACGGAAGTTGAGCGAAGTGTGGAGGAATGCATCTGCAGGGGCTGTGCTTGTCCTATGACGCTCGTGTGGTCCGTGTGACTCTTTCGGCTTGCAGAATGCGGGTCCGAATTGCGAAATGCTGACAGATCTCACAGAGTCGAAGATCGAAATGTCCATCATCCCGATTCGTGGCCTATCCAATTATTTGTGAGGCGATTCGAGCGTAACAATTTCAAATCGTTGCCAACTGCCATCACCACCAACTCTGAACCTTCCCCACCCTCGTCTCACTGTTCTGAGTGGATCAACTCGACTGTCGTCCCCACCTTGAGCTGCTGAAGCCCCACACGGATCTCAGAATGTGCACGGCAGCTCTGCAACTCGAAGTCTGTGGTATAAGCGATCCCTGCTTAGCGCTAATCTTTAGATCGGATATCGAGTGCGGGGTAAAGCGAAGCGAAGTGATCTAGGGTTGCGTTTGCTACCATTGATGGCGCGGAAAGCTAAAAGCATGCCCGACTATGTAACGCTCGGATCGCTCAAATCGGCTATGCATTGTCTCTGCTCCTCCAACTTCGAGTCAAAAGCAGTTAAATGCCTGGATCAGTTGCACGTCCCCCTTTCTTGAGCTCGTAAGATCGGAAGCAAGCTGCTAGGTGGCTGGAAGTCAAGTCTATCGGTTGTACAGTGTCATGTTTTGTGCTGTGCACGCTTTGAGTACTTCGAAATCGTTGTGATTCTGACTAGAGTGATCACAAGGTCACGAGACATGGCTCGAAGAATCAGCCTATATTAGCAGGGTGGGGAAGCACTGACTTCCGAGCCAAGCATTGCGCTATTCATCCATGAGACTATACTCGCTGTGCCGGACAATGAGCTAGAGCGGGACGGAATGAGCCGTTCTGTCTTTGTATTCGGCCACCGACTCGAGTAGATGGCATCGAAAAAAGCTTGTGGGAAGCCTCTCAACTTTTCCGAATCGCTAACAAACGTCTCGTGTGGTTGTAATCCGATAGATACAACTCTATCTTGGAGCTCAGCTTCCAGGTTGATTCTTGGCTTTCTTGGCGTTCAGACGACATTCAATCTAGGGATGATCATGATCTTATGATGGACCGGCAATTAAAAGTCGACGCCAAGTGTTGAGCATGAGATCCCGATTCATTTTGTTTCAGCAATTCGCAGAGCGCGAGTCAGGGGCCAGAGAAAAGAGGTGACCGGCCTTCTCTTGCTGCTTGTGGCTTAGCTGTCCTCACGACCAAGACAGGAGTCGACGAATAGGCCTCGACGTGCACTAACGATGGTGGCGTGTGTCAAAGTGGCTGTCAAAGATGGCAGACTCCGTCGGATTCTGGCAAGGCGACCTCGCGGTGACCGCTTTGTCCAATCTCCGCAAGCCACAAAGTGGATTCGCAAGGTGGAACAGCGCGTGTGAGTTGAGCACTCATCTCACGAGTGCACATCGGCCAAGAAGATCATCCTGTGTGCAAACATAGATCGATGAGGTACACGACCATGCGAGCGACGGATGCCCACGACCTTGCAGTGGGATTTGCAACATCTACAAATGCAATCCTGCAAATTGAGCTTGATAGTGGCAGAGAAGCCAAGATGGTGTTGGAACGATGTCGTAAACGCGTTTAAATTTCCGGCGGAGAGCGAAATCTAGAGAACCAGGGTCACTGCTCAACTGAGGTCAAAGTGTTCGAGTAGACCATCTTTGAACCACATCGACGTAGGATAAAGCTGCTCTTTATCTCACTACTAGCACTTGTGACTTACTATTCTGCATTGAATCCATAGCTATCGCTTCAGATCGTTTACGACAGAAACTTCCACTCGCTTGCTTGCACAGCCTGATGCGAGATACGGGATAGTCACATCGTCTCGCAGGTAGCATGAAGATGGCTTGCACAGATCGGCAAGTTGTTGTTGGTGGCGAGCCTTTCCCTTTGGAGTGAACCGGAAAAGGAAGGAACACTGTGGACCTGCCTAATCTGGGGCAGAGAAAATAGAATAAATTATCGCAGATCATCAAGCTGCAGAGAAGAATAGGAGAGTTGCAGATTATGCAGAGTGTTGATCAGCTGGAAATTACTGTACTCGCCGCGCAATCCCACGCACGCTCTGTTCGCTCAGGCAGCCCAGCAAGCCTCGAATTTCCAATAATTTTATCCTATTTTCCTCAATCCAAGCCAAGCAAAAAGTGGCGCGTTCTGTAAGCGAGACCAACACTCAGTGCTCATCTGCCACTCTTGCCTTTTCTAGCTTGACTTGACACTTGAATCTGTACTTGCTGCATCTTCGCTTCTCTTGCCGTCATTGTTGTAATTTACACAGACCCTTTCGTCTGCAAGCTTGTCATGAGCTGCTCTACGACTCCTTGATGGTGCACTTCGCTTGTCTCCGTGTGCACGGCTCGATGGCGGAACACCACAGCCGCTGCCAAGATGCAGTGCCGCCTGTCAAATATCTACCTTGCCGCCGCCAGCTTTCTCGCTCCATTTACTCTAGTTGCTCTCGTCATTTAGCCGGATAGCAATGACTCTTTGAGGTCATGGCACAAGAGTACTGAAGCTCCACTCTGACGCAAGGCAGCTGCTGTGACATAGATGATAAGGTACGAGTCTCGGACCA
>JAXQGJ010000444.1:0-15816 GCA_037039655.1 Pseudozyma sp. M118-08B | reverse complement strand
AATGCCGGCAGCTTCAACCAGCAAACCTCGGCATATACCGCATCGAGCGCGTTCCCAACTTCTTTGTTCGCCTCATATTACAACGTCCCGGCATCGATGACCGCCGAGCCCCGTCCTGTAGTCACCGACGTTCAACGCAACTCTGTCTTTCCGGACAACCTCGCCAACCCTACCATCCTTCCTGCTGGTCCTTCGCCTTCGGAGGCCGTATACCCTCTTCCCACCGGCACCGCCTCACCAGACATTGCTTCGCAGGTCCGAGGCGAGCTTGTTGGCATCTTTTCCTCCTCCAACACCGCTAGCAACTGCACCAAGTGCACCACTGCACTCAAGACCGCGCAGAAGCTCGCTCGGCAATCGCCTAAGGATGTGCCGGGAATGCTGGTAGATCTGTGCAAGCAGTATAAGTACAAGTCCAACTCCACTTGCGAAAAGACCTATGCTGGTCAGGTACTCGGCTCGGTCTATGCCCAAGTGCTGAGCTACGCTGATTTCGATTCGGCTAACAGCACCGATGCTCAGTACATTTGCAACATCGTTGTCGGCTCTTCTACTTCCAACTGCTCACTGCCTGCTCCCCGGAATCTCGATCAGAGCTATTTGGATGCTTGGTTCGGCGGCAAGCGCACCCCTCCCTCGTCCTACAACAAAAACGTTGGTGAACCTACAAAGGATGGCAAAGATTTGAAGGTGCTTCACATGTCGGATATTCATGTGGATCCACGCTTCTTCGTCGGCGGCGAAGCAGCCTGTACCAACGGACGATGCTGCCGTGCCGATGCTTACAACTCGACCTTGAGCAGTGGTAACTTCACACAGGGCTTACTCCCTCGATCCAACATTTCCGAGGTTTCGACTTACTGGGGTAATTACAAATGTGATGCCCCATGGAGTCTCGCCATGTCTGCCCTCGAAGCTGTTACCCCACTCAACGGCGGTGAAGAGGTGGACATGACCATCCATACCGGAGATATGGTCGTTCACGATCTAGCCCAGTACATCTCACAAGATCTCGTCAAGTATACCCATCAGTCTCTCTACGACAGCATCCGAAGCTTGCTCGGAAAAGGCCCAGTGTTCAATGCGATCGGAAACCACGATTCGGCCCCCTCCGACTTTGCCTCGCAAGGTGCACTTCCCGACGGTCGAAGCGATCAACTCTCTTGGGACTGGGACAATTTGGCCAGGCTATGGGAAGCCGAAGGATGGTTTGATCACAAGGAAGCCGAACAAGTCCGCTCGCACTATGCCGGCTACTCTGTTACCCCTCGTAAAGGTCTGCGTATCATTGCGATCAACACTGATTTCTGGTACAAGAGCAACGTTTTCAACATGATCCACACCCAGAACCCTGACTACTCCGGAAGTCTGCGCTTCCTCACCGACGAGTTGTTCCACGCCGAAGAACGAGGTGAACGCGTATGGATCGTCGGCCACGTCCTAACAGGTTGGGATGGAAGTAACCCTCTCGACAACCCGACCAACCTGTTCTACCAGATCGTTGACCGTTTCGCACCCCACGTTATTGCGCATATCTTCTTTGGCCACACGCACGAAGACCAGTTCAACATCTTCTACTCCAACAATGCTACCTCTAGAGCAGCTGACGCGGCCAAAGCTGTCTCTTTCATGGCCCCCTCCATTACCCCTGGAAACAATGTCAACCCGGCACTGCGAATCATGCACGTCAACGCGACGACGTACGAAGTCAACGACTATCACCAGTTCTATACCGAAGTACCGACCTTCCCACAACTCCCGACTACTACTCACGGTCCGGTGTTTGAGTACCTCTACTCCGCTCGTAGCGCATACGGAAACTTTACAGCGAGCAATGCGAACTCGACTCATCCAGTACCTGGTGGAATTTGGCCAATTGACGCTCCACTCAACGCTACTTTCTGGGCAAAGCTAACCGAAGAAATGGCGGTGAGAAAGGAGTTGGTCCAGCAATTCACGGTTTTCCAGGGTAGGAACAGCCCCAGAAGCCCCCCGTGTACAAAGGACGATTGTGTAAAGGCGAAAATCTGTTACATGCAAAGTGGGTCGGCGATCCTCGGTAAGGAGTGCATTCAGGGTTATGGATCGGTACAGTCTTAGAGAGCTTCAGACCAAAGGGTATCTGTAGATTGATGTACATCGTCACATTAGATCATAGAGCTTGGTAAGCAAGATGTTGAGCGTGCGTACTTCGAACGTCGGCTGTGAGACAACGGGGCATTGCGTCTGGCATATTCGGGCATTCCGCCAAGTGTGGAGCTCACCACAAGGATTTGGCTGACATACGATGCACAGAGATATGAGCCGTATGTGGGTGTCCGTGAAAAGTGGGAATCCATTTCCATATGCCAAGAAAAGAGACCTAAAAGTACAAAATGAGACTGAGCAGAGGAGCGAAAAACAAAAACGGAGCGGATATATACGAAGGAGCAAAGGCGATTAAGCGGGATATAGTATGATGTGCGAGGTTAGTTGTCGAGACCATCGAGGACAAGTGAGAGCGTGAGGAGGAAAGACAGGGTGTCCAGACTTCTATCTTTGCTGCTGCGGCTACTCCAGTTGTCACGCGGTGCCAAACGGAGATTTTGGGGTAGACGCTTTACTTGCGAGCTGCAAGCTTGTCTTGTTCGACCATAGCTCGGATGTCTTTCTTGAGAATCTTGCCTGATGCCGACTTGGGTAGGGAGTCGAGCCATGTGAGACCGCGAAGCTTCTTGTAGCTGGCGTTGACGCGAGTGTTGACAAAGTCGAGAAGCTCCTTCTCGAGCTTCTTTTTCTTGTCCTCGTCATCACCGACTTCCGCCTTGGTCTTGGCGTCGAGAACGACAAAGACCCATGGAAGCTCAGTGCCTTCCTTGTCAGGAACACCGAGAACAGCAACATCGGCAACACGTTCCTCCTTGAACATGATGTCTTCAAGCTCTGAAGGTGGAACTTGGTAACCGTTGTACTTGATGACGTCCTTAAGGCGGTCGGTAATGGTGACGTAGCCTTCCTTGCTCATCTTGACAATGTCACCAGTGCGCAGGAAGCGGTCGGGCGAGTCGACAGAGGGGAAGAAGGTCTTTTCGTTGGCCTCGTCGTTGTTGAGGTATCCCTGCATCATCTGCGGACCACGAAGGCAGAGCTCGCCCTCCTCGCCAAAGCCAACCTCCTTACCGTCAAGACCAATGACCATGGCCTCAGTGCCAGGTACGAGCTGGCCGACAGTGTTCTGGAAGAAGTCCAAATCCCTGAGGTTTTGACTGCAGACAAGTGGCGACATTTCCGACATACCGTAACCGTCAGTCGACTTGATCCCAAGGCGTTTCTCGACAGCCACACGAAGTTCTGCGGGGAGCGCAGCGGCACCGCAGCTGACCTTGGTGAGCGAGCGAAGGTCGTACTTCTCGACAAGAGGGTGCTTGGCCATAGCGAGAAGGATAGGGGGAACGACGAAGCAGAAAGTGACGCGGTAGTTCTGGATGGATGACAAGAAGACCTCGAGTTGGAACTTGGGAAGCACGATGCGAGGTGTGCAAGTGTGAAGACCCATGAAACCCATGAGGAGACCGTAGCAGTGGAAGAGGGGCAAAAGGTCGAGGTGGAACTCGCCACGGCTCAAACGAGGTGCCAATGTGATACCACCGAACTTGTCAGTGACAGTGTTGATAGCATCGGCCGCGGTGTTCCAGGTCTCGGAGAGACGTGTGACAAAGTAGCCGCGGAGGTGTTCACGGCCGTGCTCGTACCAGTTGTCCTCATCCATCAGAGGGTCGTTGGTCTTGTCAAGCATGGCATACGAGGCTTGGATGACGTTGGCAACCATAGCGTAATGCGAGAGCATGACAGCCTTAGGTCCGCCAGTGGTACCGGAGGAGAAGCAGAAGACAGCAGTGGTGTCCTTCGGGTCAACCTTGACATTGTCCAGCAATGCACGCGTTTCTGGCAGCTCATCCTTACCAACCTTGAGGATTGTGGCGATGGAGGCGTCGTGGCTCTCCTCGAAAACGAGGATCTCGGGAACAGCGGAAAGGTGTTCAAGACCGTCGTCGCCCTTGGTGGCAGCCTCGCGGGCAGCCGCCTGTGTGTTCGAGTAGCATTCTGCGGTTGTAATGATGGCGGTCGCCTTGACCATGCGGACCTGGTGAGCAATCTCAGCAGGCTTGTAGGCAGGGTTGAACAGAGCAACACTGGCACCGGTCATCATGATACCAAGCGCGCAGGCGAGGTAATCGTGCTGGTTGGAGGCATTGATACCGACAACATCACCCTTGCCATACTTGCGTCCCGACTCGGTGGAACCCGAGATCAGGGCGGAAGCAAGGTTGGTAGCATATTCGCGGACCTCGACGAGCGAGAGAGGCTTGGCGTCCGGGCGGCCAGTGACATCAGGCTCAGAGGGGTAGAGCAACGGTGCGTTGACGCGCTCCTTGCATGCTGGGATGTCGATGGGCTTGAAGAGGAACTCGGGAAGAGTGTAGTTGGTGGGAGCGGTGAAGTTGTGGGGCGACTTGATGATCATGGTGTCTTTATCCACGTAAAAGGTTCGACCGTAGTTTTTTCGCGATGCGCGGACGATGCTCAGAGATGAGAGCGATGCGGCGAAAATAGCACCGTAGAAGAGAACAGGAGGAAGTGATGAAGATCCGATAGAGAGTCCCCGGTGTGAAGAAGACGACGTGAAGAAAGAAGAGGGATGAAGGGCGAAAGCGTGAAGGTAATCAGAAAGGTGGTAAAAAGAGTTGCGGAAGAGGTCCAACATGATGACTATATACTAGCGGCAAAAGAGGGAAGGCAGAGTGGATGCACGGGCAGTAGCAGAGTGGGCAGAAAGTTCGAGGAGCTAAGGAGATGATTGAGCAGAGGCGCCCAAGATTGTGTCCGGAGAGGCAGAAGCCGACGAAAGATTCTAGCTCTAGCGAAGGCTGAGGCTGAAACTTTTGTTTATCAGAGACACGGTAACAAGCGTTCCAAGGCAACACGCGATCAGACAAACAAGTGCGCTAGTCTAGTCTAAGGCACCCAAGATCAAAACGGCGCTTTGGAGGTTTGGGGATAGTGGAAAAAAAAGATGAGGCTGGGAGGCGGAACTGGGAGGATGGAAGCCGGCAACATGCATGAATAGGCACATGCACGAGAAGGCATAGGGCGCAATGAGCGAACGGAAAGCGGAGATTCAAGTGCAGGAACGGCGTCAAGACGCGCAGACGAGGTTGGGACGGCTTGGTACTCGGATTTGGGAGGATGAGGGGGTATAGAGGATGGAGACAAAGATTGTGAGGCAGAAGTGGCTGCGGCGGCAAAGCGGCGAGGCACGACAACGAGGCACGACACAGGGCGTGCGCTTGAGGCCGAGAATGGAAAGATTCGACGAGGCGAAAAGAGAGTGAGGTGTCTAGAAGGGCGACTAAGTCTGGACTGGATGGTGGATGAGCGGCAAGATGGGTATTGGGAGATCAGCGGTGAGATGGCCGCGAGTGGGTGGGCAGAGTGGTGACGAGCGCAGAGCCGGAAGGAGAGCAAGTGGCAGGTGCGGTGCGAGGACACAAAAGGCCAAGGTAAAGCCCGGGTTCGAGACACTTTTGCTGAGAGCGTGAGGAGCGAGGCGTGCGTGCATATCTTCAGGAGTGCACAAGGCAAAGCCGCGACGTCAAAAACGTCAGGATCAGCAGCGAGCCGAGGCCTGAAAATCACATTTTTCGGCTGAGAAGAAGGCAGCTAGCCGGAATTGGAGGAAAGAGGTCCATGCACACGAAACCAGCCAGCCGCCTTGAGTGAGGCGTTCTGGCTTGGCATAGGCTTCATCTAGACTCTGTTGACCCTTTCGTTGTTCGCTGAAAGCATTCATATTACCTTCAAGGGCTCGTCATATCATCCTCCTCTTACCGCTGGCGATACATGACTATGTCGTGTCTCGATAGCACAAGCTTGTTCGACGAGTTGATATCTGCAAGTCAAATTAAAGGTAAAATTGGGCATAAAACGTGAAAATGGGTAAAGCCTGGAAGGCAGCTCTTCACAGGTGGAGGCTTCTTTATTCTTATTTTTTTGAGCATGCGAGCTGCAGTCAATCAGCGGCGTGTGACTGCCGATTTGCCTACAGGGCAAAAAAAAAAAAAAAAAAAATTCAAAAATCAAAAACGAACACAAACCGAAAGCGTCACCTTCAAGGCCTGACGCTGGCCTTCCGTCTGAGGTACGCATTCTTAGCGCCTTGTTCAAGAATGTGAAACATGGCATGGCCATCGTTGGGCTAGTCAACCCAGCCCTTTTGCCGTCAGCACTACGCCGAGCTTGTCCGTACTCTTCTCAACAGCTCTGGCGGTGTTTCGAACGCAATTCCACTGCAATCTTGGGTTCGCCTTTTGGGCGACATGGTTCGAGTTCATACGAACGAAGGCGTTGCATGGTGTTTTCACTATGGAAGCAAGGATCGACCGTGCATGGCGGGAAGGTCGAATTGCAGCTTGCTTTGCCGGAGAATGCAATTTTCTAATCATCGAGAGAATTTCAGAAATTGGGCGTCAAGCTTAGCTGGCCTACTGGCTAAGCGGCTGGCCACTTCTGTTTTCGGCGTGCGAAATTCTCGGATCGACTAAAAGTTGTGGCATGAGAAAAGAATGGGCGGCTAAAGCGTCTGCTTATGAAGCCTGCTTGCTGCACTTGCTGCAGCGAAGACATCTTCCACTTCTTTTCAGCCGCCTTCTTTGCCTTCGTCGCGATCGTCTAGGTCTTATCTCGGAGGCCTGCCGATCTCTATCATCGAGTCTTGGTGTTTTTACATCTGCCAAGGAGTCTAGCAAAAAAGGGCTACGGGAAAGCTGGGCTGAAGTGAGGGGATCGTCATGAATCGAATTGGACAAGAAGTGCAAATTTAGGGAAATCGAAGGAGCATTCCTGGTTGCCCCACACTCCGACTCTTTGTCCTGCTAGCTCAAATTTCCGAGAGTAAGGCGATAAAGATCCTCTGACAGTTGGCAATGATCGCCCTGACTCGTGCCGAGATATGTTTGTCGCCTTCAGCTTGGCTTGCTTGATTGTCATCGACCAACTCTGCGTTTCCGCTTGCTTGCCAGCGGTAACGATTGTACAAATGTCTGGACGAACGGAACACAGCTTCAACGTCACCGGCTGACGAGATAACATGGCTTGTGCGAGCTTTCATTGATGAAGTTGACCTCATTGTCGATCACCTCTTTGACCATCACATAGGCAGATCGGACCGAGCGTGGGATCTTGTTCAGTCAGCTAGCTGTTGCACCCGAGACACGAAGCCGACAAGCGTGGCTTTCTGCATGAACGGAGTCCGCCCTTTCCATCTATCACCAGTCACAGTAGCAGCTCGTCACTAGCGTACTTGCCGACCAACACAATCGAGAGGGATCGAAGACTACAATCACAATCTACAGGCAACGAGACTGAACCACAACAATGAGGTGAAGCTTTTCGTCGGGGCGCAAGAAAGAGGAAAAATATGAAACCTGTTTCACCACCAAAGACCTCGTTAGTCTGGCCTAAAGCCGTCTCGAACGCCGATAACGGGCGAAGCGCCTAGCGCATAAGCGCGTTGCCCTAGTGGCTTTGCTAACTGACACCGAAATCTGGAACACCGCTAGCAGCCACATTAACAAGATCAATTTGTTCGAAAAAAGGGAAGAATGCCAAACACCAAAAAAGGCGAAAAATGGAATAATGCACGATTTTGAGATTTTAAAAGCCCGCCAGCCGCGCTCTTTCGCTTCGTCTCGCTTTTGTGATGTGTAGATTTCTGCTACTGCCGCAAGCGGCGCTTGAACCACTACTTTTTACACGGTGCGGATTAGAAATTATTTCATCTTGCACTAGCTTACCTTTGAATTGCCGTCCTCGCCTGTCCTCGCCAATGTTCACAATGCATTGGTCGCAAAGGCACAGTCTGCGACTGTATGAGTTTACGGTACATGTGATGCTAGCATTGAGCCGAATTGAAATGCCCGATATCCGAGATCAGATCTACAAAGAATGAAGATGGTGCTTACTCGCCACGATAGACGGGCTCACGCTTCTCAGCAAACGCTTTGAGTCCTTCCAATCGATCCTTGGTGCCCAAGATCGTCTCGTAGCACTGTCTTTCAAAATCCAATGCCGTTTCAGGGTCCATCTGTTCACCCTTGTCGATGGCAAGCTTGGCTGCTCGGACAGCCAAAGGACCTGCAAAGCATCAAAAGTCGAACAGAAGGAAAAAATTGGTTGGTCAGTGTTAGACTCGCTTGAATCTCGAAAATTCCGAAAATTGAAGCAGCTCAAACATCCGCTTCCGGCGTAACACCTTGTGCGGAGTTGTTTTCTTGACGCCTTCGCTTGGTGGTTTTCTTGTATCATTTGCTCATCGTATTGGGTTCCTCCCCTCCTGACCTCCTGCTGATCGCACATGTGAAGAATCCATACGGCGAACACGATGGGTGCTGAGCCACAATCCCACCCAAATGCGATCAAATGAGCAATTCGGATCCACTTGTCCGGTCTTTCTGAGCTTCAAAGCCGGTACTTTGCTTCCGAGCTCTATTTGCGCCCTCGGCAGACCCAACTGATCATGCAGAGAAGAACAGATGCGGAGCTGAAGTGAACATGGTCATACGACTTTGGGCTCTCTTTACCACTACGGTGGTCGTACCGCCAGCGGAATAGTGACCGTCTTCACGCACGACTTCCGAGTTCCGCCTGCTATTCCGGTCCTCCTCTTCATCCCATCCCAAGTCTGTCTTCAATCCTCCGAGGGAAGAGAGAGGTCAACGATGTTCCGCGGGACTTACCGTTCTTAGCAAAAGATCGTGCGAGCTGTACACCTTTGTTGAATGCAGCTGATCCATCTCCCTCCTGCGCCACAATGTCGACGAATCCAATGCGGCTTGCTTCGACCGCATCTACCAGCTTGGCGCTAAAGATGAGCTCTTTCGCACGAGCGGGACCCACCAACCTTGTCATCCTACTTGTACCGCCCGCGCCGGGAATGATGCCGAGTTTCGTCTCTGTCAGACCGAGCTTTGTTGCAGCTGGTCCAGCGATACGTAGGTCGCATGTGAGGGCGAGTTCCAAACCTCCACCCATGGCCAGGCCGTCCAAACAGGCAATGGTGGGCATGGGAAGGCGAGAGACGTTGGTGAAGACTTTGCGCAGGCCGAGGAGGAAGGCGTCGACTTCGGGTTTCGACATTCCTTTGCGCTCTTTGAGGTCTGCACCGGCGCAGAAGGTACCTGGGACGGAAGATCGTATCAAGAGCGTACGAACGTTGGTTGAAGTAAGAAGCGAGGTGACGTGTTGGTCCATTTCGGCGAGTAGGGCACGAGAAATAGCATTCTTGGCAGGTGCACGGTTGAGTGTCAGCACCGAGATGTGCTCATCATATTGCGAAGTCGATCCAAGCTCAGCCTTGGCGATGTCGGAAAGTGGTGAAAGCGTTGCGAGCTGCGAAGGGTCCACGGCTGTCGAGTAGCAGCGAAGAACGCTGTTGGAGTTGCAAACAATCGAACGGCGCAATGAAGTTGCAGCAAAGTTGACGCTGGACAGAGCTGGGCGTATCGAGATCATCTTGAGTACTCAATCTTCCAGGGGCGATGCTGTGGTGATGTTGTGATTGTTTGCTGGGACGAAAAGGTGACGAGGTGTTGATATGCTGTTTTCGTCGGCGAAGATGTGCAAAGTGTTGGAGTGTCGGTCCAAGCGTTTACCCCGCACCGGTTGACGCGTTGTGGTTGCGGAGAACCGATATACCCGAACCCCACATCGTATCTGAATTGGTGTAGTCACTTAGTAGCCAGATCGGGCTATTTCAAATTGAACCCTTGATGGTGTCACTCCGCCAACTCATGGCAACTGTATACAGCCTTCTTGGCACTTTGCTGTCATCCGAGTCACATCGCAATTGTATCTTCGCATTTCCTGCCTTGTGACCACGATCATCTTGAATCACATTGATATGAACATGTCGCAGCAAGAAGAGCACCCTATCAACAAAAGCGATTGGTCCAAGGTGTACGGCGAGCCTACCACCAAACCTGGCTCAATCAGCGTCGATGAGCTCACCGCTTGGTATGCGGACAAGACTCCCGGCAAAGACTTTGTTGTCGTCGATGTGAGGCGCTCTGATTGCGATGTAAGTAGCGCACCTTGGACGGAAGGAACTTGCTTTGTCTGATCCCGTTTTGCTGATGCAGTCCTTGAGTTTGCTATTGCTCCGTTTGAAAATGCAGTATATCCTACCCGGAGCCATCAACCTCCCGGCTCACACTCTTCCTGCAACGCTGCCAACGCTGCTTCCCATCATCTTGACGATCCCGAAGCTCGTCTTCCACTGCAACTCGAGCAAAGGCCGAGGAACCAAAGCGGCCGGTTGGGTCGCAGATGCATTCGTCAAGTCGCACGTCGCTTCTGGATCCTCCGAGGCTCAAGCACAGGAGGGCATCGCAAAGCAGGTCCTCATCCTCACGGGGGGCATTCACGCTTGGACCGAGAAGCACGGCAAGCGAGACCTCGAGACACGAGGTCAGCCGTGGGATGGCAAATCGCTCTCCGCTATTCCGCTCTAACGAGTGCATTTTGTGACCTTTATTTGGAAGGAATTTAATTTTTATTGTTCGCAGTCTGTGTAACGAGGTCTTCTACATTTACACCTTTCAGGACCTCGATGCACGGTAAGAAGAAGCAAGATTAAACGATTGAGGCGTTGGAAGCCGGCAGCTCAGAATTTGCCAATGAGCAAGTTGCCCACCATCTCACGCGCAGTGATCCAGACGGTGATGCCGAAAGTGGGGAGGTCAAGCGTCGAGCTTAGCACGTCAGCAAGACCGAAAGGAAGCATAGGGGGAATCCAGCCCTGAGCGAGCTCGAGAGCCCAGCATCCATCCTCGGGCATCATGTACTGCTTGACAGTTCCGCGACGCAAGTGATGAACAGAACCGGCAGGGTAGTGCTCCGCCTTGAGCGCTCCAGCAGGGAAAGCGTACTGGTTGCCAGTAAGGATGTTGAAGTAGTCATCCGCCTGCAAGAATCAAACAAAATCGTGAAAAAGCTCATAGATGTCAGTGATACATTCCTCGTTTGTTTTCTGGTGTGTAGCGCAATGCTCACAGTGTGACGTCCGGTGTGGCCCTCCGTGCCAACGGGTGTACCGAAGAAGATCAAGTATTCAGTAATCGAAGCATGGATGATGTACATGCTGCCCATGGCTCCACCGGCGTTGTTGAACATCCATTCTGACTCGATGCTGAAGTGGTTCTTGTTGATGTAAGGGGCTGTCTTGGGATCAGCTCGGAGGTGGTCGAGGATATCGTCAAAGATGGCGGTAGCGTTGCCGGGGTGTTTAGCAACAGCACCGGAAGCAATTTTGTAGATTTGCTTGTTGTCAAAGATGTAAAAGCTGGAGCGAATCGAGTCGAGAGCAGCGATAAGTGCACAAAAGCCAACGAGCAAAGCGGAGATGAGGACCCAGCTACGCTTAGCTGCGGGCGAGGCGTTGACGCTCTTGGCGCTACGAGGGCGGTGAGACGACATGCTGTCTAGCGATAAAGTTGGATAGGGGAGACGAAACGAGGCAAGAAAAGCTGCGAAGACGAGAGCAAGTGACCGTGTAAAGACCGTGCGTATAAGAGATGGGGAAGGAGTTGGTGGTGAAGTTCGAGGAGTGATGAGGTTGATGGGTTTGTGTTGCTCTCTTTTTTGTGTTCTTCTGAGCTTTGAAAGTGCAATTTAGCGCGGGTCGCCCTTTCCCACGCGGGGGCACTGCATCGGGCAGACAATTGAGGAATGGCGAAAAGTCGCCCGATTTTGCAAGAACCGCATTTGGAGGTCAAAATCAGACCACAACGTAACCGCCAAGCCTTTACATCAACAAGCGTATCGCGGGACGGCCTCGACAACCCCGCGGATCATTACAATGAAGGGCGGAGACGGGGAGGAAGGTAGGTTGTCTTGTCTAAGCGTCAAGAACAAACTGTGTTAAGTATTGTCAAAATGAAAGCTCTTTGTTACGCTCTGTCATAGCTCACAGACTCTCTTCTTCGGATAGGCGAGGCGTTATCTCTGACCGATCAGAGGGCGTAGTCAGGGTCTGTGTTGTCTTTGAGTTTGGCACGCTGATTGTGCACGACTTGGGAATTCAAGAACGTCTTGTGTTGACAAAATTGCGTGTGAATCCTCATCCAACACTGCGAAAGGCACTGTTTGGCGCTTTGACACCTGCACAAGCTGCACACACACAGAGATACGCATGCAAGAGATTTTGAGCCATGACATGTGCCGGCTTTCCCCTGCGTCTGAGGTCCGCCTCTTCCCGGTGTGTTGCTTGCATCAGACGAGCATAGCCATGCCATCCGAGACCTTGAGAACAACTCAAACGTTTGCTCACATCGTTGTTGTCTACCATCTTCCCATCATCAACACCCGACATCAAAGTCCTTATCGGATAGCTCGTTGACGAACAATGGCTACCTTATCACAAGCGTCGGCGATACTTAGCCCCCTCGCAAGCTCAGAAGAATACACGCTTGACCCGCACAAAACTCTCCCAGACTATCGTCGCGAGATCTACGACCTACTGCAGTACCTCGACGAGGAACAGGACAAGATCGAAAAGGATCTCGCACGCTTTTCGTCCTCCTCCTCATCTTCTCGCAAGCCGACAGCACGCCGTCAACAGCAGCAGAGGGACCAAGATGATGCCTGCTCCGAATCCGAAGATGATGAAGATGACTTTGTGGTTGTAGAAGACCTCAATGCAGCCACTAGGAAGAAGCAGCTACTGAATCAACTGCAACAGTTGTGGAGGACGAGAGACGCTTTGCGCAAGAGAGCGAAGCAGCTCAACATCAGGATCGATAGCTTGTCGCATGGCAAAGGGTCGAGTCTCATGTCGATGGCTGATGTCGACTTTGATGGTCGGGACGACAGCGACGAGCTTTGAGTAGTCTTGGCTCGTCTTCGGCCACATTCCACGAGACGTCACTCCTGGCGAGACGTCTGTCTCACAGCCTCTCCCTATTCGTCCCGTATAGAGTTTCATGTTTCCACGCATTGCATTGCACCCCTTTCATATTCGCTTTCTTTTCAGACCTCTTTACTTGCTAATCTCATCATACCCTTTCGCACACTCACAGGTTTGGTTCCCACAGTTGCGCGTTGTACCTGAAAGATTAGGTGAAGTTCCAAAGCTAGCTTAGACAACGCACCACTTCATCCCACTTCACATCTCCTTCCATTTCCTCTGTCAGATCCGCACTGCTCGCCGCCTCACCGATCGTCTTGAGACATGCCAAATGCCTCATCGTCGGTCTGCCATGCGGACAGTTCCAAGGCTGCTCAATACTACCCATATTGCGCAGGATCCCTTCCATCTTGTGTTTCTTCAACGCGGTTCCAATCATGACCGACTTCCTACAGGCTCGGCTGGCGAACATACTTCTTGCTTTGCTGCATCTGATACCCTTTGCTGCTTCAGAATCTGCACTCGTATCTCGTAGCAGGTACAACAATTCTTCGAGGTCTTTGACGCCAAAAATGGTACCCTTGCTGATGGGCTGTGCGACGAGCTTGACCCTAGTTCCAGGCAGTCCTGACTCGGAGACCGAGATTTTGAATCCATTCGCAAGAAGCGTGTCCTGGTGTTCGATGGCAACCAGTTCATCCGATGCGGAAAGCTCGAGGGAACGAGGAACGATCAGCTTTTGCGATCGAATCTGCGTTGTGAGCTGCAGAGTCTCAAAGTTGTACTTTTCGTCCGAGGCATGCTGATCGACAATGAAAAGATCATCCATTTCGTCGGAGGAACCGTCATTTGGGGTGGTGCGACGTCGAGCGATGATGAAGCCGAGATTGAATTGGCCGAGCACTTGCATAGCAGCAAAGTCTTGCTTGTGGATGACGCGGGATAGAGCACGCTCGACCTGGGCTTCGTCTTGATTTTCGACACCGGCACCTTGAAGGAGTTCTTCGTCTCCTGAGGCGGGAAGGCTTTGGGTGGTGGTGGAAGCGGATTGATCGGCAGCTTTCCTTCGCTGCAGACGTCGCTGCAGGAGTCCCACGTCGAAGCTGACAGAGCCATCCTCGCCAACCTCGTTGGTCGACTCGAGAAGATCACTAGCCTCGATCGTCGGCAGTTTTGTCGGTGCAGCGTTAGCGATCGACTTGGTATGTCCGTCCTGATCGTCCTCCCCGTCTTGTTTGGGAACCGGTGCAGACTCATCGTTGTAATCATCGTCATTGGAACTTGATAATCCGTCTCTCTCGCCTTCCATAGGCATGGACGGCTCTTCGTCTCCGGCGGCCATTCGAGCCGAAACGGGCAGGTCCGCGTCAAGCTGCGTCCCAGGAAGCGCAAATGTGCGCAGCGATGCTAGAACGTTCTTGACCTCCTTACGAGAGCGGCCAGCGCTAGGCGAGGCATGTGAGGATCTGGTTGGTGCTGGTGACGACGGCGCTGTTCGTTGCTTCTTTGTCGGTGACCAGGAAGCTTGACTTGTATCGAGCACCTCTTCGAAGTCTCTCTTCGACGATGCAGGCGGTGGCGATCCAGGTTCTGAAGCGTGCGGGGCCAGTACCTCTGGTTCGCTATCATTGTCATCCTCTCCAACATCCGTGCGATGAAGGAGAGATGCAGGCAAGGGAGGATCAGATTCCTCGCGGTATTCGAGGTCGTGTGGTGGAGGCGCCAGATCATGCCTCGTAGAATTCGGTCGATCCTTTCCTTCTTCCCCATCGGTGTCTTCTGGCTCCATTTGGTCTTGTTTCTTAGTCTCAGACACCACACAGTCCAAGTCAAGTTCCCTCTCCTCTGGTTCCTGATTCTCCTCTTCTGCGTCTTCTTCTTCTTCGTCCTCGTCCGCGGTCCGAGCCTCTGCCGCTGACGACGTGAAGCGACCAAGCTTAGACTGCACGGGTAGCACAGAGCCTCCATTGCCACTTTTCAGCGAATGACTCGCTCCATTGACCAAGAAAGTAGCTCTGCTTGGAGCGAATAGCTCCTCTAGCGCCTCCTTGACCTTTTCGATCAGACGACTTTCCTCGTGCAGGAAAATGGTACGTTTGTCTGGGCTGACATTGACATCGTACGAGTCGGTCGGCAGCCGGAAGTCTGCGATGACGAAAGGGAAGTGATTCGAATTGAACGACTTGTAGACCTCATTGAAGGCTCGGCTAACTCGGCCAGCCTCCCATGGTCGCCCATTGATGTAGAAGAATTGACGGTCGGACGAGGTGCGCCCCGAGCCATAGACAGGCTTGCTGATGAGACCTACGACGGTCACGGTCGATGTCTCGTCTCGGGCTATATTTTCGTCGACAAGGTCGTCTTTTCCCTGTACCTCGGACCGCGAGATAACCTGATCTTGCCGATTCGCCTTCCTGGCAACCGAAAAGGTGAGCTCGAGGTTGAGCGGCATGAGTGTGGGAGCGACCTTTGCACCAAACAAAGCTGAGACATTAGTGGTGAGGTAGTTATCTGCATTCGACGAGTTGACGCTGAATTGAGGCATCTTGCGACCTCCTCCGGGCGTGTTGGTCGTGGTCCATCGGACACCTTTGGTGATCAAAGCATACGCTTGTAGCAGGTTCTGTGCCTTGGTATACTCACGCTTGAGATTCTTCTCAAACTCTTTCCTTCGCACCGGCAGAGTCTTGAACAGACCTTCAATAGTAATGGTTGTTCCTCTCTGCCGTGCTGCTCGTCCTGTGTCGCTCTGAACCTTGCCAGATCTGTCGAGACGTAGCACAGTGCCCATAGGAGTCTGCTGCGTATGAACAAACTAAATTATTGTAATTTATATAAAACCACCATCAGTCCTTATCACCTGTCCAGTAATATAA
>JAXQGJ010000443.1:0-15671 GCA_037039655.1 Pseudozyma sp. M118-08B | reverse complement strand
AAGCAGCTCAACTTGTACTTCAAGCTGGTGCATTTGCAAAAGGTGGAGAAATTTTTGTACTTGATATGGGTAAACCACCGAAAATGCAACGCAAGGTCAAGTTTAGGTCTGCATGCGTGTGTGCCTCCTGCAAGCAGACCAGGGGACATCCTCTGCTCGAAGCTCGGGACTGGCTATGATGCCTCAGTGCGAGGACGCCAGATCTTCAGCTACAGTTGACAAGGCAAATTGTGTTGGATCCTCAAATTCTAGGCACCGTGTTGCAGCTGAGGCACAGCCTAGCATTAAGGCGGAAGCAGAACGGCTGCAGTGGATTCCGATTGCGCAGCAAGAGGTGGTCAACAGCATCAAATGGATGATCAGAAACGAAGTGATGCAATGAATGGATCACTGTTGGAGAAGATGATAGCCGGGAAGGCACCTGTGTGCATTAGAGCTGAGCGCGGGCCCTCAATCTCTCTGGCTGCTCAGCGCGTCTCGGCGTTATATTCTTGCCGGCCTCCGGCTTCCGGCGTCATCAACCCCGCAATCAACCCGGGATCCTTCTGTTGGAAGCTTACACTCTTTCACATCTTCATCCTCATCTGCAACACCGACTTGCTTGAAGCTAGCACTCAGACAAAGCAGAATTTGCGATGACGTTCAAAGCTGTGATCTTTGACATCGGCGGAGTAGTGGTGGGTAGTCCGCTCTTTGCGATCAACGGGTAAGTGCATACGTTCAACGACAACAACGAGCTTATCGAGCATTCAACGACGAGGAGCAAGGCACTGAAGCTCTCTCCGTCTCTCCGCCTCCTCACAGCTACGAGAAGAAGCACGGACTCCCATTTCAGTACCTCAACGTGGCGATCACAGCTCAAGGTCATGGTGGAGCGTTCCAGGTAAGTCTTGGTCGGGCCACAGATCTGCCCCGATGTCTCTGGCAAGGAGAAGCTGACTTCAGGTACCTTGCGTCTTGGCGGCGAAACAGAGATTCGAAAGAAGCGAGCTGGATCTTTACACCTTCTACCGCCAATTCGGCGAGGAGCTCAGCAATGTCGAGGCGAATAACCAGTACTATACCAAATTCTGCAAAAGCCGAGGCCAAGGTAAGCAGTCGCTGAGCCGAGGACAGCGTGGATGACATCAACGAAGGACACAGACTGATCGTTTGACGCCTTACGATGGCAACACAGAGGTACCTGAGCTCCCGAAGAAGCTGCACGTCGACGGACGAGACGTAAGTTGACGCTCCTCTGCTCCGAATCGGCCTATATGCAATCATCTACTTACTCACTTCGTCATATTCGGGTGCACAGCTGTTCGGACAAATGATGCGAAGCTCAACGACGATCGATCCAAAAATGCGCAAAGCCATCGCTAGATTGAGAGGTGAGATGACATATCAAGATTCGTAAGATGTTTCACGATGTCTTAAGCGCTGTCGCTGACTCTCCTTCTCTGACTTTGCCACAATAGCGTCTGGAAAGTACACGATTGCCGCATTGACCAACAACTTTTCGCCTCCCACCGAGATCCCCGCTGATACGACCGGAAAAGCAGCTGCCGATGGCAAAGCACCTTCGCTCGAAGAAGAGCTGGAGCACCTGGGTCTGGGCGATTCTCAGAATGAATTGCGCAAGATGTTTGACCACTACATCGAGAGCGCTGTTGTCGGCAAGAGGTAAGTTGCCAAGCATCATAAGGTTTCAGCAAGGACTCTGTACTGAGAAATGCGGGTGCGCTTTTCGTCTCAACAGGAAACCGGATCCCGAATTCTACAAGCACGCGCTGAACTTGCTCAAAGTGCAAGCGTCGGAAGTGGTCTTCTTGGACGATATCGGACCGAATCTCAAGGCAGCGCAGAAGCTTGGAATCACCACCATTCGTAAGTCTCAATCCTCCGTGCTGTTGTCCTTTCGATGCGATGCAGGCGTGCGGAGTCGAATGCATCTGCTTGGCCGGTGATGCGAACCAGTCGACTGACGGATGGAACGACAGCTGACTGATTGACTGACTCCGTGCCTTTTCTCTGGGCTTCCATTTGCCCTGCGTGCATGCTTCCGATAGGTGTCAACTCCAGCGATTCGACACCAGCCTTGGAGCAGCTGAGCAAGTTGACAGGCATGCAATTGCTCGACGAATCATCCTCCAAGCTATAGACTGCATTCTCTGAAGCGAAATGGAAAGATTCCTTCAATCAGATGCCCTAGTTCATGTGTGTGTAGGATCCTGCGTCCGTGCCCTGTATTCTATCCTGTGCTCTTTCGTCTGTGTTCTGTATTCTCTGCAATGCAATGCAGCCAATGTCGGACGATTCGGACGTGGGCGAGAGGATGCTGTGCAAAAGAACCGATCTAGATTGTCTTTCCTCCCTGCGAAAAACGGCGGTGCATGGTGAGAACAAAGAGAGTATGTGTGTGTGATTGGGATATGATTTTGATAGTCGTCGCTTATTTCGACTGAACGTGACCGGGACCCTTGTAGTTTTCGGAGGCAATACCGGTGATGGGGTTCTGCTTCTGTTCGAGGGCGATCTGGTTGGAAGCCTCTTGCCACTCCTTGGTCATGGTCTTGACGGGAGCGCCACCTGAAGCGTGAGAAGCATTTGTCGAAGTCGATGACGATTGCGTAATAGATAGGAGCGAAGGAAGAAGAAGAGGAGGAGGAAGAGCGGCATAAGCATGTGCTGCATTTTGTGGTGGATGAGGAGTCGATGCAATCAAACTTACCGTTGGCGCGCATGGTGTAGTAAACACCGGTGGTGATACCGAGAGCAGCAAGAACACCGGCAAAGGTCTTGGCACCCTGACCTGAGGCGGTGATGGGCTTGCGGGGACCGTGGGGACCGAACGAAACAAAGTAGGCTGTGGAGGGGCAAAGGAAAGTGTTTTGAGAATGAAAGTTCAGCAATTTGCTCGTGTGCTAGGTCGAATACGGGCTGAGGATGCAGATGGGCAAGCATGGCGGTAGTTCCGAGCGGTGGTCCGAGGTGAATCATGCTGAAATTGTCGTGGTGGATCAGGTTCGATGTGCTGGTACAGTCGTGCATGTTCTGCGATGATGCAGCGTGTCGGTGCATCCATTCACTTCGTTGCGATTACTCCATTGCTTGCCCTGCTAATCCTATGGTGGTCTCTCTACTTACCAGCCTTCTTCTCGTCAACGTTGAGCTCCTTCCAGTCCTTCCTCTGGAGCTCCTCCAACTGACGGAAAACACCGTACTGCTCCTCCTTCGACAAAGTCTTCCAGCTTGCCTCGATGTTGGGAACGACCTGGTTGAGTTGGACCTTGTTGGGGCCCTCAATGAACGATCCTGCGTTACGGGCATCCTCGAGAGTCCATCGCTCCTCCTTGGTGACCATGGTTCGGCGACCGAGAAGGTTGGCGGAGCGGAGTCCGCTTCGGGAAGCGCGAGCGACGTTCTGACCGATCATGATGGTGGTGATGTGAGGATCGAGGTGATGGATGGTGGTGGTGTAGGTAAGGTAAGGTCGATTGTGATAGCGGCGGTGGAGGCTGATGATGATGAGATAGCTAAACTCTGTCTGGCCTAAGAAGAAAATCCGCGATTGGCCAAACTCTCTCTCTGTCTCTCTCGCACTGTCACACTCTCACACTCTGAGCGACAAATCGGCACTTCCTGGCTCACTCTGTTTCCGGCAGCAGCGAGGCAATGATCTCAACTTTCGCGCTGTGTGAGAGAGAGCAGCTCTGGGCCGGATCAACCGCATCATTCCAAATATCTCGATTTCTCAAAGTGCGAAGTCTTTGTCAACGCGTGTCTTAGAAGGAAGTTCAAATGAGTTGAAAACTTTGAATTCAGCTCTCTCAATGCTGAAATCCGACTTGCAGCAAGACTCTATTCAAAATCCAGCCCACAATACAGTCCGCAACTCTCGTTGAATACAAGATGATCCTTCCATACAAAATCAGTAAAGAAGAGCCTCAGTCGTGCTTCGGATTGGTAATCTGCTGCCTGTTCGCAACCTTAGATTTTCAATGCGGCCCGTTCGGCTCGAAAGCTCGGTGAGAGAGCCTCGTACTGCCTGCTTCTCCCGATCCCATTCCTTGTCAAGCCGAGAGCTTTTGGTCCTTTTGTTCCCGGACCCGACTCAAGCAGACGCGTGTTCCTGTCGTCCGGGAATTCTTCCAGAAGGGTCCAGGTTGTGTCTTGATGTGTTGGGCGTGTGGGCATGTGTCTGTCTGTGTGGAGAAGGAGCTGGCGTTGGAAAGTACGAATGCACGTTTCCACGCCGAGCGGCATGGCCATGATAGGACCATGCATGCAGTTGAACAACACTTCGAAAGCTTAATGCTGCGCGAGCTCGATACGTCAAGCGGTGCTAGTTCCTTGCCTGATGACTGCTTAATCTTCAACTATAATCCACTAAGTATCATCCGAAGGGTCTTTAGGCTCGCCACGCTCTGAGGGAGGCGCATCACAGGATGACTGGATCCACCGTCGAGCTCTTCAGCACCTCAATCCTGTCCAACGTCAAGGTTCGCACGCGTCACGAACGTTTCACTTCTGTACTCGCTATCAAGAGGATCCCCTACGTATATCATGACCTCGCTTCGGACGATGATGCCAAGAGCAGATGGCGCCGCAAAGCCAAAGATCCACAACTTCCAGGCATCCTCGTCAACAATGAATGGATAGGCTCGTACGACGAGTTCGAAGAAGCCGTTGAATTTGGTGAGCTAGAGCTCTTCCTCGGCGTGTCACCAGCGGCAGCACAACCTGCACCAACAGCACCTCATCCTGCGCAATCAGCCATCAGCTCCAAAGATCCCAGCTTATACCCAACATTACCTTACGCTGCAGAAGGCGCTGGAAGATGGAAAGAACCCGATGCGGATCAGTTCATCTCGTCACTCAACATCAAGGAAGAGGAGATCGACGATGCCGACGTAGATGCACTTCTCGCAGATATCGGTAAGCTGCCCGCTCAACCAAGCTCTTCGACAATACTGGAAAAGAAGTATGTGCCGTCCAAAGAAGCTGCTATCAAGCCACTGCGTCTGGCCAAGATGGGCCCAACTACCTCGCATCAACGGATGCCATCTGGTTCGCCGAGTCGCAGTCCATCCACCGGCGCAAGTGCTGGCTCTCGTGCATCTCCCATCGCTCGTTACTCGGCCACTCAAAGATCAACAAAGGCGCTTGCAGCTGAAGCAGCGGCGCTCACCTCGGATCGAAAGACGTCCGGAGCGCTCCTTCGAGAAGCCGTATCGCAAGGCAAGACTCTGGACGACGCAATGGAGCAGAGTCGTATGAAACACATCGTCGGACAAGACAATCTCGATGATCTTTTTGCATCTTTAGGACTCAGCGATGTCGACATTGGCGATGATGAGGTGGACCGCTTCCTGGAGCAAGGTGCTATTCCACAAGGTCTCCGTTTGGGCGGCGATCGTGTTCACAAGCCGTCATCGATAGCAGACAAAGCTAGGGATGAAGCTGCGGCGAGAGAATTAGTGCAAAAGGCGAAGGAAAGGGGACACGGTTCCGCACGTCCGAGTCTGAGCCAAGATCTTGGCAAGCTAGCCAGCCTTGAGCCTGCATCACAGATACGATCAAAGGTCGATGAGGCGGTCGCGGACACTTCGAGTACATCGGGCCGCACATCGGCACTGTCAACTTTGACGTCTGCTGTAACTGAGGTGTCTTCCACCAATCCTGAGACGAAGGCAGACGAGATCAGCGAGCTCAAGAAATCAGAAGATGAACCCGTATCCTCAGCAGAAGAGACACTATCCAAGAGCGTGACGGACGTCGTGGAAAAGGATCCGGAGTCGAGCGAGAAGGAAGCTACGAGTAGCGATACCAAAGTCATCGCGGTGGAAGAGCCGAAAGAAAAGTCAGATGCCTCGAAAGCGGGAGAAGTCAAACCTGCCGTGCCGTCATTAGAGGAGAAGGTCACGACAACAGACACTGAAGAATCGAAGCCTGCAGAGGAGTCGTCAGACATCATCGTATCGGACTTGCCGACTTCAGCGTCGCGCAAATCGGTCACAGCTGCCGCGACGTCCGAAAGCACAAGCCAGCACGCTCGATTGGCTTCGATTGGGTCGATCGTGGCAGGAAAGGTAGGATCGGACGCCAAGACAGCTGCAGCAGAAGATGAAGAGAAAGGTTCACCACCGGCGTTGTCAGCATCAGATTCCCGGAAGTTTCTCACGGACGAGAGCGGGGCTGGTGCTGAGAAGGAGGTGGAACCAACAATCAGCACCTCCGCTTCGAAAGATTCGCTCAAATCGGCAGAGCTGCCCACGCCGGCAGAGTTGCCCACGCCGGCAAAGTCGACCACGCCGGCCGTCGTCGAAGTGGCAAAAGCCGAGACCAAAGAATCGCATCTCACTGCCAGCACCAGCAAGGGCGACGTCAACGATGCCGGTCTCGCCGCCGTTATCGATAATGATCGAACGCCAACCAAGGATGTCACGGAAGATCCTATTAAGGCTATCACTGCCTCGAAGCCAAAAGAGGATGGCGAGGATGTGAACAATGATTTGGCACAAGCTGCATTGATCGCATCACGATTCGAAGATCACAAGGCTGATACTGCAAAAGATGCTCAGAGCTCACTTTCATTCCCGGCCACCGCGGGTGATGAAGACAAGCTCGCCAGCAGCGGAAGCGTTCCGACAAGCTTGAATGCTGCTGCTGCTGCTGCGAGTCCAGTGGCGAGCCCGACTAGAGCCAAGACGACAGCTGCAACCATGGCTACAGCTACATCGCCGGTTAGCACTCCAGCTCGCGAGCAGAGCCTTGGAGTCGGTGCAGCGGCAGCGAAAGACATTTCACGGCAAGCCTCGTCATCTTCGAACAGTGGCGCAATTTCTTCCTCCAGAAGAGCTATCGATGTTGCCAGACCAATCGATCCAGCCTTATCGCCGCCTCCGCCACCACCACAATCTGCAACATCAGATTACTTTTCCACTTCACCGGACACCAAGAAGAAACGAGGCATCCGTGGCTTTGGTCTTGGAAGAGACAAGGAAAAGAATGCAGAAAAGGCAGAATCGCCGAACGAGAAGCAGACAGGCAAGAGCAAAAGTCCAGACACGGCTACCGGCGAATCATCTTCACCTGCCGCTACAGCTGCCCCATCACGCCACGAACGCACTATTTCTCAGATCTTGCGCGAAGCAGATGCCGTCTTGGGCATGGATGATTATGGCGATGGCTCTGATGACGAAGGTTCAGAAGATCCCGCCATGTTTGGGGCCTCGAGTGTGGATATCGATGCAAGGCCAGCTGTTGCTGTTCGAAGCTCGTCGAAGCAATTTTAGCATCATCTGACCAGCAAACATGCAGCGGCTTGTTGGCATCCCGACTTGTCACAGCATCGCATATATTGATAGAATATGTACACAGCTATAACAAACCTCGCTCGATCCCCACGAGGGAACGCCAAGCCACTGTCTGTGAAGTGTCGATTCGTCATCGCGATCTGATGTGTGCTCACAACGAAAGGCTCCGCATGCTCTCTGAAAAGCGGTATCTGAATGTGATCTCTCAACTTGACGGCCTTGCGGTCTGTCTTCTGTGTAATCACAATTTCAAGGCGTGGACGCGGGACGCTGTTGTTCGAATTTCATTCGGCCACATCGCCACGAGTGCGTAGTCACAGCCCGACAATGCTGTGAGCTCCAGCACTGCGCCCACAACACTGATCCAGACGTCGCCCAACCAGCACTAGGCTTCTCTGCACATGTGGGGCAATTTGCACGTCGCTCGAGCTTGCCTCGAATCTCTGGTTGGACAGGAAGACGCCGAGCGAATCACACTCTCTCACGCCCTATCAGTGAAGCGAAGCGAGTGTGATCTCCCCGTCTTCGCGTGTTTCGCGTTGCCACGGACTGAGCGTCCCCTCTTTCCTTAATGACGATGTTCTGGGCTTTCGTCCTGACGCTCTTCTCGAAGCGAGCCGAACAACGGACAGGGAACATTACAGCACAGCTTCGAGTCTTCCCCGCATCGCATTGTCAGCTCAGCACCAACTCCAATGAGACAACTTCGTCGCCGTGAGGATGCAATTGAATCGCGAAACGCTCTCACTCGGCTTCGTTGACGCGCAACTCTGTTGAGAACGATCTCACGGTTGCATGACTTCCAGCTTCGCTTCTGAGCTCATGCCCGGCTGTGGCGAACACCAGCAAGGATGCTCAGCGAAAGATGCTCAGTTCTGTGACTCAGCCTCACGAGTTCTGGCTTTCAGGCTGACTGTTTCGGGACACCCGAACCAACCTCCTTTGCCTCGCCAGAGCTCGTGCAGCGATGCCAAGAAACGACCTTGGCGAAGCGAAAGCAAAAGCGGCTCTTCCGTCAGATTGCGCGACTGACTCGGATCACAGCTAGACTTGGTCGCCTGGCAACCTTGCCACCCTCGAAATCACCAGCCTGCAAGATGTGCAGACTCGCCTTCAGGCTTAGGCTTCGGCTTCTCCGCGAGTGACTATATGCGCCTCGTTGATCACACTTTTGAAACATTTGTCCAGACTCGTCGTTCACCAAATGAACGGAAGGCGAATGAAAGTATAAGAAGGCTCATTTCTTTGACCTTGCATTGTCGCCATCGCCCCTTCGGAATCTCTACTGCTCTGATTTTGCCCATAGTCCAGCACCACGCTTCATCCATTCTCTTCCTCCCCTGGAACTCTCCTTACCGGCTTTGCTCCTTGTTCCCTTGTTGCACAATCCTGCTACTTTTCTGTACTAGCTCCTTTCTAAGCGGTCTGCTGGATCTGGTGCCCGACTTCATCGCTAGTCTCCATCGCTCGGCATCACAGCGCTATCTTCGCAGCTAGAACGACTTCACTGAAGCACTTCATTGACAGCTTCGAACAGCCCCGTTTCTGTCAAGATATACTTTCCTGGAATCGAAATGGCTTTCTCTTTCAATCCGAGACTCGAGACAACTTCTTCTCAGTACAACGGACGCGAAGCCAACACCCCGAGGCAGAGTCCTGAAATTCGGACAGGCATTCGAAACGCTTTCGGCCAAGGCTCTGCAGACGACTGGAGCGATACACCTTTTGCAACGTATGGCTCTGCGTTCGACTCAGACACATGGAAACGAGGCGAACCACAAGCTTGCCATACAAAACAGTATGATCTTCCCAACTTCGATTCGTCCTTCGCCAATCAGCTCAATCGATACGTCAGTCTAAATGACGGGGGACCTCGATGCGAGTCTGGAAACATCGCAGCATGGCACAAGGATCAAGAGCAGCTACACAGGCAGGGCTGTGAAGCGGAAAAGTGGCCGAAAGAAGCGGCACCATCTGCTATGCCACCTGCACTGATGTCAGCATTTCAGGCATATTCCATGGCACCCATGCATCAACGCTTTGCTTCAGCTTCTTCTGGCTGCTACGGTGACGACCGGCCTGTGCCCCCTTCCGATCCAGGTTCCGACTTCAGCTCCGAATATTCGGACCTATTCCAAGCTTCTGGCCTACCTTTGCCTTCCGTCTATCCCCGCGAGCTACAAGACGAGACACCTCCTAGCTCTGGTCTCACTGATTCATATCAGCAAAAGCCTCTTCCCGACTACGTGGTTGACGAGCTCAAGCGTCTCAAGCTGGAGAATATGGCTCTTCGACGCATGGCGCAGGAAGTGGTCAGAATCAATATTGGCCCCGGATCGCTCGATAGTCAAGCTCCTGATCGACCACCGCCAAGCTGTGCTCACCACCTGCCCTTGACGTGTCCATCCCGTTTCCGCCGTGTCTGCGAGGGTGCTGATCCTATCCAAGTGTATCGAGAGCCTGCGACTACAGCTCCAGCTCCCGCCTCATTTGGCAGAGTACATGAATCTGGAGCAGCGGCATCTATGTGGGCCCCGAAGAAGCAGGTTTCTGAACCTCTCAGCCCTGTCGCCGCCGGCAATACGTCCGCAACGGAATTCAAAGCAAGCATGATTTCAGCCGCAGAACTCAGTCGACGCGTCGCGACTCCCGCCTGTCAGCAGCCTTCCGCTACCGACAGCCCTTTCGGCCACTCTCCATGTGCTGTTACTCTGCCTGCGCACCTCAAAGCCAAGCCACTGTCGAGGACCTCTCCGAGAAACTCCCCTGGTCCGACTCCTTTCGTACCTTCCAGACTCGAGAGTGCTCCGGCAGCCGCACTCGTCGGTATGATTCTGGACAAGCGAGGGCAAGATGCTAGCTTGCTCCTCCAACAGCAGCTCAAGAATGGCAGTCCCGAGCGACAGGAAGAGATTCTGCAAGCCATCTGCGCTAGGATCGTTCCTCTTTCTCACGATCGACACGGTAATTTTCTTGTTCAAGGTGCCATTGAACAACGACCCGAAATTGCTACGCATCTCAAAGGTGCTTTTGTCGAGCTGACTATGTCTCAATTCGGATGCCACGTCGTTCAGAAAGCACTCGAGGGCGAAGAAACTAACCGCGAAGCCGTCGCGGAAGAGCTCCTTGGCTCTCGACTCGATGAGACGCTCACCTCACGCCACTCTATTCACGTTTGGCAACGCATCCTCGAGACAGAATGGACTCGGCCTCAGCTCCGCGAGCAAATCTTTGCCTCCATCAACCGCCAACTGAACGGCCGATGGGCTAGGACGGCTCGACAGGAGACGGGCAGCATCATTTGCCAGAACATCTTCGAGTCAGCCCAGCCAGCCGAGAAGGCCATGTGCATGAAGGAGGTGCTCGAGGAGTTGGACGAATGTGCGACCAACCAGTGGGGAGTTTGGGTGGTGCAGCACATCATCGAACATGGCGCAGAGGAGGAGCGCAAGCTGGCATTGCGTGGTCTAGTTCGCTCGGCCACCAAGCTGACCCTTTCTCAATACGGTAAGCCCGCCCTCGTGGGTATTGGTCCCTTTCTTTCGGCATCACTCACTGACATTACTCGTTTCCTTTCTTCTGTTCGCGCACATGTACACGCAGGCCAAAAGGCGGTGATGTCTGGTCTCAAAACAGGCGACCGCCAATTCCTCCAAGACTACGTCGAAGCACTCTGTCAGAGCTCGCAACCTCGCCGTCCACCTTTGATCGACGTCTGTCTTGCGGCACACGGCATCCAAATCGTAACGCAGCTGCTGACCACGGTGGATCAAAAGACACGCGATCGCATCATCTCGACGGTTCGACGCAACTCGGTGTTCCTCAAGGGTAGCAAGGCGGGGATGAAGGTGCATCAACTGTGCGAGCGGGCGCGTGCCTTTGCTGGATACTGAAGCGTCCGACACACCTAATTCGAGCAGGATTCGACACATATGATTCCTGAAATTGTGTCCCAATGCTTACCATCACAAGCTGCTGCACCGTTGGCAGCGCACTGCAAAGTTTCTAGCTTCTGTTTTGTTGATTAGGATATCGAAAAGAATGTCGAGTACAAATACAAATGATGGTTCGGTATGATGTCCGAGCGGCTGACTACTGGATTCGCCCCTCCGTGCTCTACGAGGACTGCGACTGAGCGCTACGCAACAATCTAGCCAACTCTTTCGCCCTGGCATTTGCTCTGTCGATGCAAGTCTGAAGATTTTGTTGATCGGATGCGCTTTCGGATCGATCCGAGCTTGATGTTGAAAGGCGACCTGATTGATGCAAGAATGAGACGACTGGCTTTGCCTTTGATTTTGAAGCAGATGCAGGGTTGAGCGAGACGGAGATGGTGAGGTGAGAGGCAGCTAGCGCGGATTCGAAAGCGGTGGGGTCGCTGAGGAGATGTGTGTTCTCGAAGATAGCAAAAGAGGCTGCGAAGGGGATCTCGTCGAGCTGCAAAGGTGTGCGATCTGAAGGGTTGGAAGAGCAGCGGACCTGCTCTGTGTCGGGGTCGTAGGATGCTTTGGAGAGCTTTGAATCGGTCAATGCGGCTACAGCGGCAAGGACAGCAGCGTCCATGGCATTGCCATCGAAGCAAATGAAGCTGATATCGAGATACAAGCACCAAACAGCTTTGCCTTTCTCGATGCAAAGCTGCTCCCTGTCCAAGGCATTTGAGCTGTTCAGCAACGCCAGCAGTCTACTTGTCAGCACTTGAGCCTCCTCTCCAGGTGCGCCTGCTTTGAATTTGGACGAGCAGACGGCAGGCAATTCGACATTGGGAATGAGATAACCTTCGCTTGGGCGAGAAAGCTGCGGTGGTGCGACTTCTGCCTTGATCGCAGCAATGCAGGAGGTGTTGCCGATACGAACGAAAGCGGAACCATCCGAGGTAGAGATAGAGCCTAGCGTGAGTGTTGCGTCACGGAATGCGGCAAGTGCGCGTCCATCTTCGCGGATCGAGGAGTCGAGGAATCGAGAGAGATACGAGATGGGATGCAGGCGTTTGAATGTCGTGGCGACCAAATCGGCATTGCCGTTTGCTGATGCAGAGGTCGACGGACCTGCCGATGGAGCAACGGACATAGTTTCAGCGAGACGATGAGGTATGTGTTGTGATGGTGAAAGACGAAGTGATGATAGAAGAACCTCTGCAAGAGCCATCTGTCACCAATTTGCAAAGCCAAAAAATCCTGGCCAAAAAAATGCATCGGAAAACGGAGCTGGAAGAAGTGGAGTCGGCACGTTTGAGCAACAAGCAACACCAAGCACAGACCGTTGAGGTGGACAGCATGCTCGGAGTGGACCCTGTCTTCGACTCCTTCCCGACCATCACATTTTACCCTTCATCCACCTCTGTCACATCGATCTGGCCGTCTGGCTCAGTCACAAGCTGTGTTTCTTGAGCCGAACCTGCTTCAGGAAGCAATGACGCTCTCAAAACCAGCTGCTGAGCAGCTCGGCGCGTCCGAAGTTGCCTCTGCATCCTCATCTTCAAGCTCATCAGATCCAATCACGGCACTTCGCAACGCTAATCGACCAGCACAGCTGGCAGCATGGCTCGATCAATACACCTCATCCTCATCTCATCGTTCGGTAGATACGGACTCGGCCCGTGCCACAACGACATCGAATTTGGACGACACATCGGCAGCATTACGGCAGCTCTCACTCACGCTCTCCTCCGTCCGCGATGCATCTCGCACTGAACTCGATCAGATCATTACTTCGCTGGTCGCCACCATCCCAAAGATTGGCATCGAGCTCAAGCTCATGTCTGAGACGGCAACCTCACTACAATCTCGCGTTATCGCGCTTCAGACACAATCTTCCACCAAGGATGCTTCAACCGATGCTGCACTCGCGAGGATCGCCGCCATGTCAAAAGCCAAAGCTGGCCTCATCGACGCACGTCACGCGCTTCGAGAAGCGCAGGCATGGTCTACCCTCGAAGCGCAAGTCGTTATGCTCCTGACAGAGCAAAGGTGGCAAGAGGCAGTCGATCGTGTTGCCAAAGCTGCAGACTCTTTGCGGCTCTTCAGCGGCTCGGCCAAATCCAACGAGGAGAGGAGCGCTTTGTTACAGAGCCTCACCAGCAGGATACAGGAGCAGCTCGTTCCTGTGTTGCAGGATGCGATTACCGCTAGAGACGGAGACAAGGTGGCTCGGATCGCAAAGCTACTCGCGCAGACGCAAAATGGCGTGCCCACCTTCTTTGAGGTTTACACACAGTGTCGATCGGAGAATTTGCTGTATCGATGGGCGCAAACGGCATCAGAGACAAGCAACAAGTCGCTACCGGCTCAGCTCAGTTCACTATTCGGCGACTTGCTCGCGCTGCTTGGAGAAGAACGTGTTTCATCTGCCTCACTCTTCACGGATCCAAACAGAGCTACCCAGCTGCTCACTGCCGACATTCTCGCACGCCTCGATCCACCCATTCACGCTTGCATTCAGCATGCAACACGCGCGCCTGACCTCGAGACATTCCTTGCCGCACTCACGGATGCCTACAAAGGCACAGAAGAAGCCATTCGCGCCGTGCAGTCGATCTTGCCCGAATCGAAGAATGCCAAGGACCAGCTGGAGGACGACACGGAGACTTCAACAGCACCTATCGACAGCAACTTGCTCACCCTGCAGTCTACCGACAAGGCTTGGCTCAGGCTCATCGTCGAGTCCTTCATTCCCTATCAGACCCGCCTCGCTACTTTCGAGGCTGAAGCTATGCAAACCCGACTGCAAGCTTTGCAGATATCAGCTCCGTCTCCTTCGACATCGATCGCCAACTCATCTACACAAGCTTTGCAAGTCACAAAGGCAGCATTGCGACGTTCGGCCGCGCTCACAAAGTCATTCGCCACGCCCTCGTTGCTTCCTACGCTGGACGATCTGTTCGACAGCGCGATGGCCAAGGCACGCACCGAGCTCGACTCGGAGCTTAAACGTACGTTAAGTGGAGTTCAAGCCAGGATTCGCAGAGTGCATCTGCCAGACGGGGCTGGTCAGCATTCGTTGACGTACGATGAGAGGGGCGAGGTGTTGACAAGCGCGGACTGGGACGAGTTCAGAAAATCGACTGAAAAGCTCGCTGCCTGCAGAGATGCTGTTGCCGCAGTTCGGGCATTGGAGGAGACAATCGCGTATCAGATCTCGGAGCTGGGTGCTATGGCCAAAGCTCCGATAGAAGGCAAGGTCCAGGAGGAGGTCGACTTCACAAGTGCCACCTCAGCGCTAGCGACGTCCTCACTCAACTCGCCTGCTCTTCAAGAAATTGTAGCAAAGGCGAAGCGCGTCCTCTCGACATCATCTTGGAACGCACCATCCACCGACCTCCTCTTGCTTCTCGCTGCTCGCTCTTCCATCTTGTCCATCGCATCAACTGTACAAGGATTTCAACACGATCTCGTGCTCTCGCAATTCCTCCCCGAACTCGAGCTCTACGCCTCGCTGGCTATTTGGACCTCGAACAAGCATCCAAGCATTGTCAACGAGTACGACCTCGCCATGCCAAAATTCAGTCTCAGCCCTACCGAGGCCATGGCGAGAATTGGCGAGGCTATGCTCAATTTGCCGCGTCTGTTCGAGGCGTATGCGGACGAGGTGCTACTGTTCTGCTTGCACGGGAACAACGAGGCTGCTAGCAGAGCGGAAGCTTTCCAGGAGCCAGAAGGTGCTTTCAATCACGCAAGGCACGCAACGATGGCTCCAGGAGACATCACAGCAGGAGGCCGATCCACGATGCACCGTCAAGCGTTTTCCACTACTACCGTCCCCGCCCCTATTTCGACCTCGGATCCTTCCGCAGCAGACGACGACTCCGACGCCGGTGTACTATCACAATACCTCCGCTCGCTGCTTTCGCTCTTCTTCAAGCGATTCCTTTCATCTGTTCTACCCGCTTTGCCGCGATTGACAGAGATTGGAGCAGCCCAACTCGCCGCCGATCTAGACTACCTTTCCAACATCTCCTCAGTGATCTATGGTGAGAGTGAAAACATTCTCAAATACTGGAAGAAGGCTGCTGAGCTTAGTGCTGATACGGGTAGAGCGTTGGTCAGTGAACATGTTGTAGGAGTTAACAAGGGCGCGGTTGGCAATCAAGCGGGGCTGGAGGAATGGAGCGAGGATGAGGTGGCCACATTGGCTCGCTCGGATGCGTTTAGGACGATTGCGAGGTTGAGAGGCTGGATTTAGAGCTGATGCTGGAAATAGAACGTCACCATAATTTCACCCCCATCGATGCTCGTCTTCCTGCTCTTGTGTTGGCGCGATGGTGTGATCTGTGCGTCGAGGAAAATGGTTCGGACTGTCTGACGTCGTTCATTGGGTGCTGTGATGTGAGTTCGTCAAATTGCAGCGTAAGCCAGGTCTCGCTCGCCTAGG
>JAXQGJ010000442.1:0-15783 GCA_037039655.1 Pseudozyma sp. M118-08B | reverse complement strand
GGCATGCCCTTCATGGCCAGCCCACACATGAGCATGATGGGTGCGCCTTACCCCGGTTTCATGTCGCAATCCGCCATGGGGGGTACCGATGGTGCATCGGGTCTCGGAGCTGGAGGTGGAACACCTTCGCCTCGTCCTCCGTCGTCCAAGCCCAATGGTCAGTCTAACGGTCAAGGCAGCGCCTAAGCTTGACAGTCTCATGTTGCTCGCAAATAATGTTTTCAGTTTGGTTACGGTTCTCATTAGTCACACTTTCTCGCACGGCCCTTCTCTCATTGATGGATGCAATATCACAAGAACCTTTTCTATTCGCTGTTTGATCTGCCCGACCAATGGGGAGAATCAATGAATGAAGAATGAAATGCTTTGCGTCTGTTACACGACGCCACGAGTGCTATGCATTCGTCCAGTGTGCTAGATAGGCTGAAGCTATGACTTCCACGCGGCGATGGCCACGAACCCCTTGTCGAACCTTTCTTCCAGACTGACCAACTTCCATGCCGGATCTGATTGCTTCCACTTCGTCAAGAACTCGACAAGACTTTCGTCACTGCGCATCTCGCAAGACACAAGGACCATTGTCTTGTCCTTCTCGGTGAAAACGTTCAACGTGGCTATCAAGGCGTCGAAGAGGCCCGGGTTGTAGATGCAGTCGCAGCAAAGGATGAGGTCCAATGCTGCTGCACCTACTGCTTCCCGATCCTCGCCGTCAGCAGCGAGCTGGGCGAGGACATTCTTCTTCCTCAATTGAGCTGTATGTGGTGTCGGAGAATTGAAGAAGTCGAACCAATCCAATGTGGCAACTCTGACGTTGTGCTCTCTGTCCAGATTCTTCCTCATCAATGGTAGTAGCTCTTCCTGATCCGTAGCTAGCCATCGCTTGCTCAGTCCTCCTGCGAATGCCGGCAATGCGCCTGTTCCCGCTCCCAACTCCAAAACCATCGCATCCTTCAACTTGCTCAAGTCGAACAACGTCCCCTGTCTGAAGCGGATAGCAAGCTCAACAGTCGACCTCCACAGGACGCTTCCCGTATTGCCCTTACTTGACCTCAAGCTCGTAACATCTTGATATACGGGTAAGATCAAGCTGCCGCTCAGATTGCGATCAGAAGTTGCAGAAGACCAAGTCTGGCCGTCAATAGCAACATAAATGAGATCGTTGGAGTGATTGACATAACCCAGTCCACCATCATGTTGCGGCTTCGCATTGAGGGTGTAGAGAAGGAAGATCTCCTCATCTACATCGTCGACCAGTCTGCCCGGCTCCAGGCGGAGAAGCGTGCTTGGAGCTGCAGGAAGAACCTCTGCCCCTTCCTCATCACTGTAAAGAGAGGAAGAGATGGGAGCGGGCATATCGGCCGGCTTTGAAGGACGGACAAGGGCTGTCCGGGATCGGACCTCGGTTACGGTGCCCAGTGTCAAGACTGAACGCAAGCCCGTCCGGCTAGTTGTCGACCAAAGACGTTGAGACCTCGTACGACCTTGACACAGACCTGAGAGACAGAATTGTGTGAGGGTACACAACTAGCCATGTCAGGGTCTGCCACTGAGCAACAGCCAAAGAAGAAAATTTGGCAGACAGAGGAACGAAAGTGAAACCCGGAAAAATGCCAAAGCAAAGCGAGACGAAATCCAATTTGATGACGGATTGCGGAGTGCGGAGACAAAACCTCACAGCCATCACACTTGCATTTGCAGACTGTATTGGACTCACAGGAGCTACCATGTGCGAGCTGAGATTGGACGATACGCACACGATCTAGCAGCCTTGCTGTCACTCAAGATGGCGGAGAAACCTCGATGGGTCTGGGTATCCAGTAGAGAGGAGAAGGGCATGTGCGAATTTCAAGGCACGTCAACGTCACTGCCAATTTGTGTGCGAACTTTCTTATCGATGCACCCGCCATCATCCCAATCAGCCTTTCAGTCTCCTCGATATTGCCCGTCTCCTGGCCTGAAACAGGGTTCGAGCTCGGCTGACCCGATCTTCTACAGACCCCATAGCCATTGTGAAGCGAAAGTAGATCGTCTTCCTGATGATCGAAAGCATTGGTCGCCGCTCCCCCACGGACAAGACGATCAACAAGCGAGCCACATGGAGACGTGCAAAGCGACACGGACCCTTTGATCGATATCAGACCTTCCACAATCCGGACAAAGCACCATGACAGGATACGCGGCATTTGTCTCACGTTGAACTCCTCGTATGCTGACCGAAGCTGCTGACCCATTTATTGCAGCTTTGGATGAGCGGCCAAGGAGACCCCGCACCGTCATCATTGCTTGTTTCAACCGAGTTCACAGTTCGTTTCTTTCTGCAGCTTATGTTAGACATGATGTCGCATCTTCTCCCATGCTATTATAGAAGAGCTTCAAAGATAGTTGGCGTCGCAGGTAGGCAGCAGCGCTGTGCACAACCCCGCGATCTAAATGCTCACAACGGTTGTGGCTACGGGGTGGGGGAAGGAGGACAGGTGAGTGTTCCGGGGAATAGGCATTGTCGCATGCACATGCCTGTGTCTGTGCCCACGCGCATTCAGCCTCGTGCAGATCCTCTCACTCGCTGTCTCTTCTCACTCGCTGTCTCCACGTCCAAGCCTTTTTGGTTGATGGCCGGCGTCGATGAACGCTGATGCTGTTGAGACGATGATCCAAGTACACACATAATGCTCGCGTGCCCTTCGCCTCGATCCGATTGGAAGAAGAAGAAACGGGAAATTTTGGATTTGCTGAATTTCACAAGCGAGCGCAAATCAGCTCAAGCCATCTTGACTGCTCAAGTCGCTGCTGCAGCTTGCCAATCTTCTGGCCCCAGCCATCGTCACAACACATTGCATCGCATCCGTCAGAAAGAGGCACATTAAGAGAGCGGCCTTGAGTGGGAGCAAACAAGTAGATCTATGCGATGTTCGAGTTGAGGCCCGAGCGCTCTCTCTCCCTACATCGATTTCCTATCATATCCCGCTCTTTTCGAACTTCTTGTTCTTGATCCTCGGCTCGCTCCGTCTCTCTTTCTCTCTCTCTCCCCTCACCCTTGCGCTGCTCAATGTGTGTGGGTTTCTGAAGCGAGCGAATCCAACCCCTCGAAAAGAGTTCTTGCTGAGGGTGTCTGTCTCTTTCTCGCTCGCCCTATGTCGCTGTGTGCTCGTTCATTGCAGCACTGAACGCACTCATTTCTCAAGGTCGCCTGCCGCAGCGTTGATCTCGTCTTTGTTCGTTTTGTCAATCGCTTACGGCTCATCCATTTATTGTGTGTGTGTCTGCCACTCTTGTGTTCAAGTTTAGTCACCTCGCATGCTAATTTCTGGATTGCTAGCCTTAGCCGTAGCTCAGCCTTGTTGCGTCTCACCATCGCGCTCTGCACAAATTCACCAAAATCTGGTGGTTGCAAAGCGCAACGCGCGTTCCGAGGAACCCTTCCCCAAGAGACGGCAGCAGCTGCAGGCAGCAACGAATCAAGACAGTCAATCAATTCCAAAGCTCGGATCTGGCTTTGAGCAGCAAAGGATCGACTCTTGTCCCTCTCTCCACGCTCATCGGCTTGTGTCCTTCGTGCCCTTGTCGCTCATGCTGCCTGATCCTCTGTTCGGCACAAACATCTCATCTTACATCCTCTCTTCCCTTGTCATCTTCCCTTCCATCACATGTACCTTTTCTCTTCTATTTTAGCTTAGCTTAGGCGTTGTGGTTGATCCGGGATCTTTGCTCACAGTTCAGAACCCCGGTCCCGTCCTTCCGCGCCCAGTATGGCGTCGCATTTCCGCAAGGTGTTTGGCTCTGGCCGCACCAAGTCCAATGCCTCATCCTCCAGTCACGCCCGTGATCAATCCGAAGACACTCAGTCTACCGGCTCCAATCCTGGCTCGCCTGCCGCTTCGCTTGGCAAGGCTGCCTCCAGAGCTTTCGGACGATCCGACCGTGGTGCTTCGCCCAGTCCTTCCTCTCAAACTCCCTCTTCGCCCTTCCCTCCCACTACGCCTTCCAAGAACACCACCAACACTTCTTCCGCCGCCGCTTCCTCCCCTGCTCCTGCGTCTTCCTCGCCTCTTGCTGCTTCCAAGCCCACTACGCCTGCAGCTCAGCAGATCCAG
This sequence comes from Pseudozyma sp. M118-08B, assembly GCA_037039655.1. Taxonomy (NCBI): domain Eukaryota; kingdom Fungi; phylum Basidiomycota; class Ustilaginomycetes; order Ustilaginales; family Ustilaginaceae; genus Pseudozyma; species Pseudozyma sp. M118-08B. The sequence goes on along the minus strand of JAXQGJ010000442.1, from coordinate 11,692 downwards.
TCACAGCCTCAGTCGCAGCAATCTCGTCAACAGCCGCAGCAACAGCAACAGCAACAGCAAGCTCCTACTCCTCCTGCCAAGAGCGATCGAGAGTCGACCCCGACGCCTTCTCAGAGGCAATCGTCGGCTGCTACTCCCTTTGCTGAATCGGCTGCTCCGACGCCAGTAGCAGAGACCACCGCTGCTTCTGCTCCTGCTTCGACTCCTGCTGCACCAGCTCAAGCATCTGCTGCTATTGCCACGGCTGTCCCGAGCGAGGCTGCTCAAAGCGGAGACAACACTCCTACCCCCAACAAGGACGATTCCGACGAGCGCGGTCCCAGCCCCTCTTCCAAGATGGTCGAAAAGCCCCTTTCTATCAACATCCCTGCTGCCAATGGCCAGGAGCTCGCAACGCCCGTCACTGAGCTCCCCAAGAAGCCAAGCAAGGCTGAGTCCAGGACTGCTAATGGCTCCTTCAGCTCGGCTGCTACCAACGAGAGGGAGGATCTCACTCCTGTTGGTCTCAGCAACAAGTCTTCTTTCCACTCGCGTACCAACGCAGATCAGTACCGCGCAGACTACCACCCGGACAACGCATCCAAGTACGCAAACCCTAACCACTACTCGGCTCGTCCAGACACCTACCACCGCAAATCCTTCAGCGCGGCCTCCCACGGTGATACCGAGACTCGCCGTGGTAGCGAACACGATGTCGGTCATGGCCGTGGCCCTACTGCTGCCATTCCTCAGGGCGGCAACCACTGGCTCTCCAAGGAAGACAAGCGTCTTCAGGAAGACGTCGACAAAAGGCGTCACTGGAAGCGTTGGGGTCCTTACCTCAGTGAGCGTCAATGGGGTACCGTTCGTGAGGACTACTCAGCCAACGGTGATGCCTGGACTCACTTCCCTCACGAGTCGGCTCGTAGCCGTACTTACCGATGGGGTGAGGACGGTCTTGCCGGTCTCTCCGACAACCACGGCAGGATGGGTTTGAGTCTTGCTCTCTGGAACGGAAAGGATCGTATGCTCAAGGAGCGTCTCTTCGGTCTCGCCAACAACGAGGGAAACCACGGTGAAGACGTCAAGGAGCTTTACTGGTACCTCGATAGCACTCCCACTCACAGTTACATGAAGATGCTCTACAAGTACCCACAAGAGTCGTACCCCTACGAGCTCTTTGTGCGCGAGTCTCGCAACCGAAGCCGTGACGTTGCCGAATTCGAGATCACCGACACCGATCTTTTCGATGACGACAAGTACTGGGATGTCTTTGTCGAGTATGCCAAGGATGAGGACGAGGAGAACGCCATCTCTGTTCGTATCAGCGCATACAACCGTGGTCCCGAGCCTGCCGATCTCCACATCCTTCCCCAGCTCAACTTCCGCAACTACTGGTCCTGGCCCAAGGAGGAGCCCGAGAAGCCCACCATGAAGCAGACTGGCGACTACACCATCGAGGCTGAACACCCCGAGCTCGGCAAGTACCACCTCTACTGCTCTACCAGTCCAGCTCCCAGTGCTCCCCCCGCTAAGCGTGGCCAGGCTCCCGAGCCCATTTCCGATGACGAGGTTGTTCCCGAGTTGCTCTTCACCGAGAACGAGACCAACTTTGAGCGTCTCTACAACGGCAACAACAAGCACGTCTACGCCAAAGATGCTTTCCACGACCACATTGTCCCCGCTCACCGACAGGAGAAGGACCGTCCAAAGGCCATCGAGAAGACTCGCAAGATCAAGAAGACCGTCGTCCGTCAGGAAAGGCGTCCCATCGAGCGCAAGGCAGAGGGTGTTGCTGCCAAGGCCGACGGTGCTTCTTCCGAGGCCAAGCCCGAGGCTGCCGCTGCCGAGAAGCAGTTCGGCGAAGTCAGTCCCGTTGAGGACCAGGATTACGAGATGGTTGATGTTGAAGAGGAAATCGAGGAAGACGAAACTTACTTCGAGGACCCTGATGAATCCAAGCCTCCCCGTGACTACGTCAACCCCGAGAAGAAGGGTACCAAGGCCGGTGCTCACTACGTCTTCCGTCAAGTGCCTCCCTTCGGTGGTTGCGCTGTCGTCAGGATGAAGCTTACCCCCAAGACACCTTCGCAGGACCCTGCCATTGACGATGACGAGCAGTTCGATACTACTGTCGAGGCTCGTCGCTCTGAGGCCGACGAGTTCTACGCCAAGCTCATCAGCGGTCCCATGTCGGACGACATGAAAAACGTCATGCGTCAGGCCCTTGCCGGCATGCTCTGGAACAAGCAATTCTACATGTTTGTCCAGCCAGAGTGGCTCCGTGGTGACCCTGGTCAGCCCGCCCCTCCTCCCGAGCGCAAGAAGATCCGAAACGCCGACTGGCGGCACTTGCACATGGAGGACATTCTCTCCATGCCCGACAAGTGGGAGTACCCCTTCAGTGCGGTTTGGGACAGTGCTTTCCACTGTATCCCTCTTGCCATGGTGGACCCTGCTTTCGCCAAGAAGCAGCTTGACCTCTTCACCCGTGAATGGTACATGAAGCCCGACGGTGCTCTTCCCGCTTACGAATGGAACTTCTCCGATGTCAACCCTCCCGTTCACGCCTGGGCTACTTTCCGTGTCTTCAAGATCGAGCGTAAAATGTTTGGTCGCGAGGATCTCGATTTCCTCGAGCGTGTCTTCCAGAAGTTGCTTATCAACTTCACCTGGTGGGTCAACCGAAAGGACTCGAGCGGATCCAACGTCTTCGAAGGTGGTTTCTTGGGTCTCGACAACATTGGTCCCTTCAATCGTTCCGAGCCTCTGCCCACGGGAGGTACATTGCGTCAGGCCGACGGTACTGCTTGGATGGCCTTCTATGCGCTCAACATGTTGAACATGGCACTCGAGCTCGCCAAGCACAATCCCACCTACGAGGATATCGCGTCCAAGTTCTTCGAGCACTTCATCTTCATTTCGGACGCCATGTCGTTCCAGGACGCCGATCAGGAAGAGGGTGTTAGTCTTTGGTCTGACAAGGACGGATTCTACTACGATGCTATTCAGTGGGGTCCCGGCAACAGCCAGGTCATTCCTGTCAAGAGTTTGGTCGGTCTCATCCCGCTCTACGCTACATTGACTATCGAGCCTTCGGCACTCAAGCGATTCCCCAGCTTCGCCAAGCGTATGCAGTGGTTCCTCGACAACCGTCCCGAGATGGCCGACCGTAACATTGCCAACATGAAGGTTGGTGGTCGTGGTGATCGTCGACTTTTGTCGATGGTCAGCCGCGAGCGTCTCGAGTTGATCCTAAAGCGTATGCTCGATGAGAATGAATTCCTTTCGCCTCACGGTGTCCGTTCGCTCAGCAAGGATCACCAGAAGAACCCCTTCCACGTCAACGTTGGCGGCGAAGACTTTGGTGTCGGTTACTGGCCCGGTGATTCGCACAGTCCCATGTTCGGTGGTAACTCCAACTGGCGTGGTCCCATTTGGATCTGCGTCAACTTCTTGCTTATCGAATCGCTCCAGCGCTTCTACCAATACTACGGAGATTCGTTCAAGGTCGAATGCCCCACCGGTTCCGGTGACTACATGCACCTTGGTCATGTTGCTGAAGAACTCTCACACCGTCTCCTTGGCATCTTCTTGCGAGACGATCAAGGAAGGAGAGCCAACAACGGTGGTATCCCCATGTTTGACTACGCCCCTGAATTCCGTGACTTGGTTCACTTCTACGAGTTCTTCCACGGAGACACCGGTAAAGGTCTCGGAGCTTCTCACCAGTGTGGTTGGACAGGTCTCATCGCATACACCATCTACTCGACCGGTGCATCGTACGGATTGGCTCAGACGCCTAGGACACCTAAGAGCACTGCCGCGCACTACTTTGACGAACATCTGACCGAAGATGGCAGATCAGAGGCAGGTAGCGTACCTTACTCAAACGCTTACTCGAGGCCTCCTTCGCCCGATGAGCTCTGAGTTAGGCGCGCTTTTTGAAACATTACACGAACGTTTCGTTACGTACTTTCATTCATTCTTGTATCTCCGAAAAAGTCGCGGTTTTCCTTTTGTTGCGATTATTGTAAATGTTCAGATTCTTGATTCTTTTGGTGTTCTCATTGTTGAGTGTGTATGCCGTTTGCAAGTCAGTCAGAGGCGTGACCAGACAATGCTCATTGAGGGTCGATGGCTTTCGCTTTCGACATACACGTTCGTTCTTTAGATTGTCTTGAAGAGTGCGCAAGGAAGAACATGGGAAGCATCGATTCCGTACTGCTTTGATTGAGCAGTCAATGTCAACTTCTGGGCCATGGCGATCAACGTCGATGATCACGTTCGTTTCTTCCGTTCCGATGCCTATCTCTCCCCCCATTCCGGTCTCCATTGCTCCTGTCCGAAGCCGCTGAAAGATACTTGTCCTCTCTTCTCCCGCTTCCTCGCACATCCCCTCTATTATGCCGATCATCGCTGCGATACCGTCTCTCACCTTCAACCCAATCTCTTCCTCTCTTTCCCTCTCTCCTCGCTTCCCCGTCTTGATTTGCCGCTGCTTTTCCGTGATCACGCGGATCAAGCACTTCGTAATCCTCCAACTTATCCTTTGCCCCTCCAACTGAATTTAGAGGTTGACCACCGGCATCAAGTCGATGTGCCCTCCAGTTGGAATCGTCATCGCTACTGCCGTATTCTTTGGCCTCTTGCTCGTCTGCCTCTTCTTCCTCCAATTCTGGCTGCTTGGCTTTGGAAATCGGCTTTGAAGACGAGCTAGAGAGTCCGGAGGTGCGTAGTCGATTTTGAAAGTCGAGCAAGGCACTGTATGCGTCCGACGAGGTAGAGGAGGACGAGGTTTTCGAGGAGGCAGCGTATTTGGCTCGTTGGAGGGAAAGGTATTCGCGTCCACTTTGGGAAGAGCGGCTGCTGGTACTTGGTTGAAGCTTTGGTGTTGATTGGTGATCTCTATTTCGCTTGCTGCGCTTCTCTTCGTCGCGTTCGTATATGATCCCATTTGCCGGCTTCTTCACAGCTGAAGTGGACGGAGCAGGTGCAGATCCAACCTCTTCCATTGGTCGACTCGATATTGTGGACTCTTCTCTTCTTTTCTTGCGCTGCGCTTTCTCCTCCTGCTCTTTCGGCGCTACTATCGTCTGCTTCGATAGCCTCTTGTCCTCCTTCAACAAGTCATGGGAGCTCTTTGGTCCCTTCAACACCTCCCCTACCTCATCTTCTTCTGCAGCGCCGAAACTGAGCAGTGCTGTATTCTTCTTCTTTTTCGCCCTCCCCTTTTCCTTCTTCTCCTCTTCCTCTTTTCTCCTCTTTCTCTCTTCTCTTTCCCTTAGCTCCTTTTCCCGCCTTTCTTCTTTCGTCATGCGTGGCTTGAGGTCGTCAAATGGATTCTCCAACACCTTGACTTCGATCAGCTTGGGCGGATACCTTGGTCGATCGGGCGGATCCTTCATCATCTCCCCTACCGAAGCCAACTCGACGAGGTTGTATATGCTTTGGCCCACCACTCTACCGAACATTGTATGTTTGCCTTGCAGCTCCGGTGTGGCATCCAATGTCAAGAAGAATTGAGATTCATTCTCTCTCCCTCTCTCACCGCCTTCTGTAGATGCCATAGCCAGCAGTCCTCTGCGGTTGAATTTCAGCCGGGAGTGCGGCTCGATCGCAAATGGCTCGCCGAAGGACGACTCTCCTCCAGATCCCAGACCGGAAGGGTCACCAGACTGAATAATGAAGCCAGATATGAGGCGATGGAAGAGGAGGTTGTCGTAAAACCCTTCCAAAGCGAGGGTGAGAAAGTTGCGGCATGCTAGAGGTGCTTCTCGGGAGAAAAGTTCAACGTCGATGGGTCCTTTGGAAGTTACCAGTTGAACGAGGCCGGAGGTGGGTGGTTCCGTCACGTATTGCGACGTCATGTTGGACAGGCCTCTTCTCCGCCGCACAAAGCGAGGTTGCGACGAGAGGAAATGTCAAAGGACAGCGCCAGGAGAGTCGAACAGGCACAGGATAGGTGGTGAGGAGAGGCAAAAGTGTTGGTGTTGGAAGTGTTGGACTTTCGACCCTTTTTGGCCTCCACTTTTGACAAGATACGGAAGTCGGAATTTCAACGAGTTGCAGCTCACGCGAGCGCTTCGTACCCCCAACCCGCATGCAGCTTTGACCAACACCAACCACTTTACCGTGAGCTCTCTTTTTAGCATCCCTCTTGCTCTCCTCGTTGCTTCTGTTCTTCCCACATCGCCTTTTGTCAATAGAAGCTGAGGATGACGAAAAGCAAGCCAATCAACGGCAGAAATGGCGACGACCAGCCGGAATGCTTGACCTCGCTGACACCCGCCAACGCAGCATGCATTCAACGCCTCCTCTCGCTGCCTCCCGCACCATCCTTCAGCCACGTACCAAAGCGAAAGCAAGCCGCTGTGGCAGCCATTCTGTACGAATCCTCCTCAAAAGAATTGCGCGTCATCATGTCAACTCGTGCACTCCACCTTCGCTCACATCCCGGCCAAGCGTCGCTTCCTGGCGGCAAAGTTGATTCAACGGATCGAAGCGTCGTCGAAACAGCCCTGCGCGAGTCAGTGGAGGAGATTTCGCTACCAAGTAAGCAAGCAGTGCATTTGCATACTGGCTTCCCATTCTTAAGCAAGCTCGGGCTGCTGGTGCATCCCGTCGTATTCTTCTTGAAAGACGGCGAAAAGCAGTTGGGCAAATTAAGAGCGAGCCCCTCGGAAGTCAGCGATATCTGGTCTACCCCTCTCGAATCCTTTCTCTCCTCCACCGCACCGGAGGGTAGTCAGCTGCAAGAACCGGAGAAGGTAGACAAGCATCGTCCCCCACAAACGGCCTTCCGCACATACACCGACGTTCCTTGGCTAGGCGCGACCTACCGCCTCCACCGTTTTCGTAGCTCCCATCAACTGATCAAAGGCTTAACAGCGGACGTGTTGATAAGTGTCGCTCAAAAGGCATACGGTAGGAAAGCGAGCTACAAGGTCAACTCGGATAGTCAGAGGAGTTGGGAAGAGATGGTGGGGTTGGTGGTGGAGAGGTATATGGGTGAGGTCAGGGCGGAGCAGAGGTGGGGGGATGGCGAGAGTGGAGATAAGCAGGGTAGTTCGGAGGCCTTTGAGACGCATATTGGGTACGATGATGCCGAGGAGAGGGAGGAGGTGAGGGAGGAGATTCAAGCGGAGAAGCAGGCGTTCGCATAGAGGCAGTAGACACAAAAATTCAATTCAGGCAACTCTCATAAAGAACGTTTCATGGAACGTTTCATAGTGAAATGGGATCTAGCAAAACCATACAATCCAGACAATTGGGCGATAGAACGGAAAATGGATGTTACGATGGCACGAATCAGATGACCACAACATGTGAACAGTATGTGACAGTGTTGGGGATGGTGTATCGGCAACTCAGCGCTGTCAACGAAGATTAAGCCTTGGCAGTCTTGCCCTTAGCAGCCTTTGTTGCCTTGGGCTTAGCTGCAGCCGCAGCAGCTGGTGTCGCAGCCTTTGCACTTGCCTTCTTCGGTGCTGCCTTCTCGCCATTCTCTTTGGTATAGCCTTCAAAGTCGTAATCGATTCCAGCCTTCTTCAACTTCTCTTTCCTCTCCTCTTGCCTCTTCAGCTTCCTGTCGATGGTCCTCTCCTGTTCCTCTACCGTCTTTTCCCTCCCCCTGATCACACGCTCCCTCCTGTCCCCTGGAACTTGACGGAACTTCCTATTCGCGCCTACCCACAGCTCTGGGTGCACCTTCTCCTTCTCCACCTCCTTCACCTGTAGCAAGCGTCCGTCGATAAGATAGTTGTCCATGGTCTCGCGAACGATGGTGGCGACGTCGCGGTCGGCGAACTCGACAAAGGCGTAGTGTTTCGAGGCACCGGTCTTCTTGTTACGCGAAACACGGAGACGGGTGACATCGCCGAACTGTGAGAAGTAGCTTTTCAATTGCTTCTCGAAGAATCCTTTGGGCAGGCGACCAATGTAGAGAACACCAGGGGTGGAGGAAGAGGTGGAGGAAGATTTGGCTTTGGACTTGCGCAACTTGCCAAGGCGGGCTTGAACGACAGCATCGTCTTTCGAGTTGGGCAGTTTGACGGAAGCGAGGGATGAGCGGGGAGCAGAAGTGGCAGCGGAGGCGGCAGCACGGTCGTCTTCGTCATCTTCATCGGAAGAGTTGGCTCCCTCGTCCTCCTCTTCGATATCGTCGTCGTCATCGTCGGATTCGGCTTCAGAGACGTCGGAAAGAGAAGCGATGATTTCGCGCTCGTTCACTGCTGTAACATCCTCCTCTTCCTCCTCTGCCTCTTCCTCCTCTGCCTCTTCCTCGACAGGAGCAGCCTTCTTGGCCTTCTTTACAGCAGCTGCTGGCTTAGCAGCTTCGGCAGCGGGTGCAGCGCGCTTCTTTCCGTTAGCTTTGGCAGTTGTCGCAGCAGCTACAGGCTCGGCAACAGCAGCCTTCTTGGTCGCAGAAGAGCGAGTCGCCCTTGTAGCAGGGGCGGATGCCTTGGCGGCGGTAGGTGTGGACTTCTTCGGCGGCATCGTCGTGTATGTGTATGTGTATATGAAGATGAAGATGGTGAGAGAATGAAGGTCGTAGGTGTCTGTACGAGGAAAGCAACTTCTCCACACGCCAAAGAGGCAAAAAAGTCAAAATTCGCAGAAGAGACAAATTTCCCTGTTGCCCTGTTTGAGCTGCAGGACCCTGTTCTTGCCAATTCTTCTTTTCGCACGACATACAAAATTCGCCAAAATAGAATCGAGATGTTAGTTGGTGGGGACGCATCGAAGTCGCTGGAAAGTCAGTGTTGCGCAGTTCACAGTGGCACGCGTCGGTTGTGCGCAGAAAGAACAAAGCGAGCCAGAGAAAGAGCGGCGCACAGACACACACAAAAGCAAAGGTGTGAAACGAGTTCTTCTCAAGGTGGAGAGAAGTGGGTTATACGCTAATGCCCAATTCTTGACGTTTTCTCCTTCTTGACTTACAACCACAACAACATCCTTATCACACACAGTAAAGATGTCGTCCAACACTGTCGCACCAGAGATCCTTTGGGCCCAGCGCTCGTCTGCTGATGAGCCCGAGAAGAACGTTGTCATGCTCACCATCAACGTCCCAAACCTCCCCTCGCCTCCCGAGACCAAGTTCGAGCTCACCTCCACCGGATTCACCTTCAACGCTTCGGTCGGTGACTCGTCCAAGAACATCCCTTCCAAGTCGTACTCCTTCTCGCTCGACTTCTTTGACGAGATCGACACCGAGGCATCCAAGACCACGCTCAACTCTAAGCACCTTTACGCTGTTCTCCGTAAGAAGACCGCTCAGGAAGAGTACTGGCCAAGGTTGACCAAAGACAAGGTCAGACTGCACAACGTCAAGACTGATTTTGACAAGTAAGTTTCCCACACGACAAGCTTTTCAAGGATCAAACGGAACACAATGCTGACCCATCGCTTCTTACTTTCGCATTATTTCATGTGCAATCATATGAAATTAGGTGGGTGGACGAAGATGAACAAGCGGAAGCCGAAGAAGACGTCGCCGGTGGCATGGGTGGCATGGGAATGGACCCAAGTATGATGGCCGGTATGGGTGGCATGGGTGGTATGGGCGGTATGGATCCTTCTATGATGGGCATGGGCGGCGCAGGCGGATTCGACCTTCAGAGCATGATGGCGCAAATGGGCGGAAACATGGGTGGCATGCCCGACTTCGGTGCGGAAGATGACGATGACCAGGAGGGTGAGGAGGCTGCCGAGGCTGAGGAGGCCAAGTAAGCAAGCAACCCATTCAGCATTCTGTAAACAAACACTTTCGCGTTCATTAAGCGCACACATGCTAGAAAAATGTACACCGCTACGCCATTGCATTTCGCTGGGTCGAGTGTCAACATGCGTCTTATTGAGGTCGACACTGGTCGAATCTACCGTATGAGCGAAGGACATAATTGAGCGGCACTGACATGGATCAAATCGATACCGTGATTGTCACCAAAGCGAGGGTCGAGCCACCCAGGCTGCATGATGCGTTCTTACGCGTTGCGAATCCCATAAAAGATATGCTTACCACCCTTGCCCGCCTTCGCGTAGTCGATGTTGACGATGATGGAACACTTAAGCGATGTTTGTATGCCGTACGTCTGACGGCGCTTGATCATGTCGGAGTAGAGCTGGACCAATGCGCCGAGGACTTGCATGGGTGCCGCGAAGGGCGTCTTCAAAGATGAAAAGCACTGGATTGAGATAGTATCGGCAGTACGCGGTCGAGGTGTCGTACTCGTTTCCATTGCTGTAGGGAGGCAGGATGGCTCCGGGAACGAGGAGCTGTGGCTCTGAACTGGTGGCAAGGTAGATGTCGTTGATGCCCGAGGACTCCTCGGACATCTCAGGCCATTCTGAGGCGGTGACAGGCGCGAGCCGCTTGATGTGCTCCATAATTCATAAGTAGGACTGGCAAGTCTTTGACAGCCGGACGGATAGGTTCAAAGGATGCGCTGAGAGCTGTGAAGACCTTGTCGACGGCACTGGGACCCAGTGACTGCAAGAACTGCCCTGGCCAAGAGGCTTTCACACTAAGGTGGCAAACACGGGCGAGAAGCGAAGCGTTTCGACGGAGAAGCGCATGGGAATGGTAGTGTCAGTCAACAGTGTGCGTAGTGATAAGGACGGGATGAAGCGTTCAGACTTCAAGCGGACGCATACAATGAGCGCAGTCGTCTCCGCTGCGCAGCAGACATATCTCATTTCGGAAACGGTCAACTCAATCTGCAGTACTTCATGCTTCTTTGTTCCCAAAGCTTGGCGGCCAAAACGCCTTCGAATCTTCCGTATGCTATTGCGCTCACATCGTGCCTCATCTCCTTTTCATACCACCTCTTGACTACTTCAATCTTGTTTTGATGGTGATCGTCATCCTCACTGCTCCGCTGCAACAAGCACGACGCGTATTGACGCTTCCAGGCTAGGCTCCGAGACCTCTCCCTCCACCGTACCGACGCATCAAGTATCGTTCGGTCGAGTCACCTCATGTCAGCTAAGTCTTAGCTTGGTTGCGTCTCAACAGCTGTTGTGCTTGCGCATCTTCCTTAAAATCTCATTTCGCGGAGTGTATGGCTGAGTTGAGTCGCACCACAGCGCGTAATCTGCAGTGCTCCCCCCTCCTGGTAAATCACTGAAGCTCATTTCGAAAAGCGTAAGATCTGCCTGCAGCCTGCAGCCTGCAAATTCGATTCTAGGGACACGCCCACAGACATGATCGGATCTTCCAAATGCTATCGCATCAATTCAACAGTGACGACTGACGACGCAAGACGACATGAGACCATTGCCCGCTTATGCAACCAGAGTAAGCTCCTTGGTTCGATTGGCGGCATAAGCGTCTTTCCACGTCTCCCAAATGCTGTTCCGCGTTCAAGATCAAGATTACGGCACCGTCAGTCTTCGCTTTGCTGCAACTTCGGATACGAGAACGGAAAGGTCACTTACTTCATGAGTTCTTCAATGTACCTTCTCTGTACTTCTTCAATTTCTTCTTTGCTGGGATTGAGGTTCTGCTTCACGTGTATTGGCCTGCCCACTGCATCATCAAGCATCGTTGTTGAGGCAAGCGAGAACTTTGGTCAGCATTCTCTTCCTTCGACGATGAGCGTCGATGTCTGGTGAGCCTCTTTACTTACCAATTTAAGCAATAGCCTTCTAAAATTAACAATGGTAAAAAAGAGCCTTACCAGAAGCAGTAAATTTTCATGGAAAAAGA
>JAXQGJ010000441.1:0-15792 GCA_037039655.1 Pseudozyma sp. M118-08B | reverse complement strand
CCAGAGCCAGAGCCAGAGCCAGAGCCAGAGCCAGAGCCAGAGCCAGAGCCAGAGCCAGAGCCAGAGCCAGAGCCAGAACCAGAGCCGGCACCAGCACCAGCACCAGCACCAGCACCACCCCAGCCGGAGCCAGAGCCAGAGCCAGAAGCAGTGCCGCTACCGCTGCTACCCCAACCAGCACCACCGCCGTTAGGAGTGCCTAGGCCCCAACCACTTGTGCAGGTGCAGTAGCATCCGGCAAGGGGAGCCTGAGAGTATGTGGGGACGGGGAAAGACTGAGGCATAGGCACAGCTTGAGTGTTGTTGGCAGCGGCGGGAGGAGCGCAAGTGCCATCATTGGCCGAGACCAAGGTGAGCGAAGCCAGCAAGAGAGCCGACGAAGTGATCTTGATCTTCATCGCGTCGATAGAATCGAGATGGAGAGAGAGGTGTGAAGGAGTGTAGGAGGGTGCCGAGTATCACCAAGGAAAGGAAGGTGATGTGATACGAGAGAAGAGGCCCCGTTGGTAGAGAAGAAGGAGAGTGGATGATGCGGTGAGAAAAGGGGGATGATGAATGACAATCGAGCGGGCTGCTTATATCGACTTCCGAGAGGCGAGGACGAGGGTCGAGGAGAAGGGGTGAACGATTGAAACAGCGACGCTACGAGACAGAGACTCAGACTTGGATCCAGGATGCTGGGCTCGTTTGAATCCCAGCCTGACCCTTAAGCTAGTAGTGAGAGACATTGCTTTTCGGAGGAAAGGCGAGAACCAGAGAGGCAGCTGCGTGCACGGGGCTCAGGCACAGTGCTCAACGGAGCATCGTGACGAGCTCAACAATGGGCAACAATGGGCAACGATGCCCGACAATGCAAAGGCAGGAGCCGCTGGTCTAGGCAAATTTCCTCAGCGCAACCCTTTTAGCAAGACCTAAAGCTAGAGAAGGGACCAAGGTAAGACAAGACTCGACTTGAAACTGTCGCAGAGCACCTGACCATCGGAGGGTCGGGATTGCACAAGAGGCTGGCGCAAAGGTGTGAGACGTTGGGCGCCGTCTACTGATGCTACGACTGCAAGAATGGTGTAAGCGAGTTCGAAGGCGTCAAGGAGGGTGTGAATGCCGGTCACTAGGTTCTCGAGACTTTCTTTTCATGAAAGGTGACCCGCAGTGATGGACAGGAGACAAAGTTTCGGAAGCAGTGTAGACAGTGCAGACAGCGCAGGGGGGGAACCGAGCGTGGGTACTTGGTGTGAGAGATGCAGGGAGCCGCAGTACCGGGCTCAAGAGTATGTCTCAGCATGTTGTGCGGTGGACTGCTCCCTGCTCTCGGCATAAAAGAAAAGGAGAGCGGCTGCTGATGCTTGCGGGCGAAGCGGGCGCTGAGACTCGTCAAGAAAGAAGGCTTGCCATGTCTCAGACCACACCTCTGTGTAAGGTTAAGCGATCATTGAGGCACAAATGAAGTGGGTGGGACGTAAGGCCACAAATCGAACGAGCGCCAATACCACTTAAACAACAACGACAACAAGAACGGGCGCCAAAAAGCGACGCGAACCTGTCTCGAGTGCCAAGATGAAGCGGTAGGTGGGGGAGACGGCGGAGGCAAGTGCGTCGTAGCGTAGGCTGAGAAAGAATGTCTCACCTCTCGCAGCAGGAAGTATGGGGAGAGGAAGACAATGCAAAGCTGGACAGCTTGTCTCGCTGAACTCCGACGAGGGGGCAGGAGGCAGGTGGGGTGGGTTACAAAATTTGCTTTATGCGGAGGGGACGACGAGGACGGCGATCGAAGAGACCCAAACCTCAGGCTGGGCGGAGGGTCAGTGGTGTGAGAGAGGGTGCCGTGGGTGCCGAGGTAGGAGAGGGCGAAGTAAAGTGACACAGGAGAGTATGTGTATGTGTGACAGTTTGATACTCCGCAAGCGCAAACCAGCCTAGATGATGGTAGCGACAGTGACCCGGTACTCTGGCTCGAAGCCCCGCTTCCGAACTGCCACTCTCTGCAACTGCAATGCAATGCTATGCTTGCTCTTGCGGGCAAACTTTTCGGCTTCCATTAATCGCACTTGGCATGGGTCCAAGCTCGCAAGCAGAAGAAAGAATCCTCGAGCCAGCAAGGTTCCATGCTGACAAGGCCCGTGATGCCGTGTGTTTCGTCTTTCTCGATCGAATTGTGTGCGAGGTTCTGTGAAAAGGCTCTAGCGTACGCATCAGGAACAATCTTCAAACTCTCTGTCTCTCTTGCAGACTTGGACAAGATCGGCAAACTGCATCTCACCGCAAACGGCAAGGAGTCATCCAACACCAACAGCGGGAAATGAGATTGTTGTGCGGCTTGCAGCCAACGAGCTTAGCCGACCTGCGGATGGCTGAAAGGGGAGACAGAGGCTAAACCTTACTTTCATGACTACGAGCCAATGAGATTGAGGAGAAGAGCGGAAGTTGGACGAACGCGGGGGAGAGAGAGACACACAAGTAAGATTGGGGAGAGAAAGAGAGAGAAAGAGGAGAACGGCAGAACCGGACAGGTGGAGATGGAGGCCAAGGTTTCATCGGCTCGGTTGGGCAATCCTGTGTCTCAGCCGCGTTGCGCGTTGTTATGCCTCTAGCCGCCGCCGCCCATCGTCCGCCAATTAGGCTCAAGCGAGCTCAAGGGGGTACTCGACTCCAAATGAGATCGACGAGGTCGCTGTTAACGAGAGAAAGGGAAAAGGTCATCTAAAAGCGGGGCAGCAAGAGATGTCTCGCTTAATCGCCAAACGGTGAGGATGAACCTTGCAGCCGTTCTGAGCAACGCGGGAGATCTGCCTGAACCAGAGCAAGGGGCTTATTCTATGCAGGTCCAAGCCACACAGCCGAACGTCTTTCTCGTTCGTCGGCTGTTGATTGGATGTTCCACACCAAAAGATGCTCTCTCGCTCGCTCTTCTTTCCCCAAACTTTGTCTCTGCACACGCAAATCATTGATCTTCTGGTTCTGCTGCCGAACCGCAACTCACACAAAGACAGAACGCCACTTTGCTCGTCCTTCCGGTTCAGCCGCCAATCATAATGATCATCCTTTTTTCACCTTGAAAGATGGTGCGGCTCGTACCATCGTATCTGTACGGGGCAACTCTTACGGTGTCAATTAATGCACGGTTCAATGCAAAGTCAGCTGTGCCGTCTTTGCACTACGCTAGAGCAACTTACTTGAGGTGCCACACAGATCTTTCATTCGACCAATGCAGAGCCGCTTGGACTGACTCGGATCGACAGGCCTTACGCTTTGGGCGTCTCGAAAAGGAGATCGACGGCGAATCGTTCGTTTTCTTTGGCTGTGGCTTACGAACTTGCAAAGATCGATGATGCCATGCACAGAGCCCCTTGCACGCTTGCATGGTTTGCCGCTGCGACCCCAAGCATTCTCGCAGCCCAGTGTAGAGACCGGAAGGAGCGTCCTGAAGATCTTCATTTCGGCATCTCGTCCGCGACTCAGTAGTGTCGTCAGCCCAGCTCACAGTCACCGACACACAAGCATGACTGCTTTTGGAACGCGGTCAAGCGACGCAAGTTTGAGCGGGCTGGTCAAAGGTAGGCGAAAGGGCGCTTAGGCAACCCCACACTTTTTCAGACAGCAAGGTCAAAGAACGACACTCGCACCGGCAAATCTCTTGTCGTCGTGTTGAAAGGCGAGAGCCGATTCTGTGGTCGAGACAGCGTCAAGCGAAGGGCAAATAGTTTAAACCTTTGAAACTTCAGCCCCGCTCACTCGTGACACGCTCTGTGTCTTTCTCCTTGTCGCTCTTGCTGTTCCTCCGCTGCTCTATCCCCCTGCATCGTGCAAACCAAGGAGACTGGCGGAGTTTGATAGATGGTATTTTTCAAGCCCCGCTTGCTCGCTTGTGCGAGCTACAGTAGCGTCAAAGTAGCCCAGCTCGAATATCCCCGCACAGTCTTACCTCTTCTTTCAGGCCCTTTGCCCGGCACAGAGCTGGCTGGCAGGCTGGCTGGCTGTGCGAAGTTGATCACGCTGATCCTCGCTCGACGTCGGGCATTGAATTTTCCCTGACCCCCTTCCCCTTCCCTTTCACCCTTACAGTAACCTTCTTTGAGGGACTACTGCTGTGTACAGTCGAGTATGATTTTTCGCGCGGCCGCAATAGTTTTGTGTCTCGTCAAGCACTTTTGCTTCCGCGCTATTGTTGTCAAGTGAACTGAACTTCAAGCTGCGTCGGCTTTCTGCCCTTCCCTTCCCTCGTTCGCCCTCCTGGCATTTGGCTCTTTTCAGCCCAGCCATTCTACGAGAGACAGTCTCTAGACCTTTTTGCCCCTTTCCCTTCTGGACTGTCCTCGTCTGCCTCATCCTCTTTCCTTTGTGTGCCAACCCACGGAAGCACGCATGTTTGCTCGTCTCGCTGCTGGGCTCAATTTCGATCTCGTAACATGTGCTTTGCAATGACGGGCGTGGCCAGCTTTGCACTCCGCCCTGCTCAATTTGTTTGCGTTTATCCTTCCCCCCTGTCTTTACACAGTAGGTCGCAGGACTCCGCTCTTGCAAACTTTCGCCATTTTCCTGCCCTTTCATGTGCGTGTTGTTTTCTCCGTACTTTGTTCCGCACTCACTCTCCGCGAAACATTCTTAGCACAATAAAACGGCGTCATCGGGAACAGCAGGGAAGGTCTGTCAAAAGTCTCCTTACATCTCTGTAGTTTTCGGATCCCGTCCTAAAGTTTGTTCGTGGCAAAGATGAACAAGGTCGATCACGATCGTCCCAATTTGCCGCCGCAAACGTGTGCAAGGGGTACTTGCATTTCCACCGCTGTCGCCGTTACCGTCGGCGTCGGCCTAGTCAAAAACAGACGCCTTGTGGAGACCCTTGCTTTCTGTGTGTGAGTCTCTTAGAGTTCGACCGGAAATAGCCACACACCAATTTATAATCTACATCTCGGCTGTGTGCCGCTAGCGAAGGATACCAACTGAGGCGAGGTCATGAAGCGAGATGAAGAGAAAAAGTGCAGAGCCCTTGCTAGGACCCTTGTTGCGCGCTCTGCGCTTAGCTCGCTCGCTCTCAGCCTATGGGAATCATTCGAGTTTAAAAACCTCGAGCGCAGCAGTGAAGGCGTTCTGGTATCGCACGTTGTCAAGGACCCTTGGACAGTCTTGTAGAGTTACGGCACACGGGATCTACGCGAGACCTCCCATCGCGACTTTACGGCAATCATACTCTTGGCCAAGATATTCATCGCGGCAGCAATGTCTACGCTTCGTTGAGCGGCTTGCACTCGTTGAGCTTGCGGTAAAGTTTTCATGCCGGCCAAGCCAACCCTACAAGGCGTTGTGTGCAAAGTGAGCCGACGCCGCGTCTCGCCTACACAGCCGGCGATACTTTCAAACTTTATGCTTCGGACATCTGTCCTCCTCAAGCACAAGATCATGCCCGATGCGGACAAGGTTGTTATTCTCCACTTCCCACATAGACATCTGATTGGGTAACACGTCAGGCATACAGGCGAAGCAAAAAGGTAAGGCCGGCCTGTCTGCATCCCCATCGGCAAAACACCAACAACAATCAAAAGGCAAAGGTAGCGGTGACTGTGGCTGCGGACACCGAGACATCAAGCTGCAAGCCCTTTGACTGTTTGCTCGAAACGAAGTTGTGTTGTGCGGGTAGTGTTGCATGTTAATTCGCCTATACAAAGCGTACGTCGGGAAAGGTAAGAGCGCAGGAAGGGAGAAGCGAACGATGGGCGTCGTGTGTGTCTTTGTGGCGTGCGTCGGCCTTTTGCAGATCAATCAGGTCCCGAGTTCCGCGTACTGTCGATCCTTGTTCCACTTGCGGAAATTCGAATTTGTCCCTTTTTCAGAGCGTAGCTGTTGTTAGCGTGGAACTAAGTCACATTCTGTTGGAAAAGAATCACCGATTTTGTCTTCTTTGTCTGACCGGCGATGAGATTGCAGCCCGGTCTACATCGATCGGCGCGCATCATCGATAAAGCACGCTTTTCCCTTTTCGCTTGGAAACAGCAGAGGCGCGAGACCAACACCTAAAAGATCCGGATCTTTCCTTTTTCTTGCTGCTGTCTTCGAGGTCATCTCCGCGGCAAACTTGCTCCAAGCAACCCGTTGACATCGCTTCGCAGACTGTCAAGCTTCTCTCAACAGGCAGCTGCGCGTTTCTCTCCAGAATAAACAAATCTCATGTGCACGTCTGTCGGATAGGGTCTCATCGTGCTGGTCTTCATGGGATGACATCGGACCGATTCAATGTCCACGTTCTGCCATGACGAGCACTTGGCCAGTGGAAGAGGAACCAAAGCCGGCCAAGCCAGATAGAAGCTCGCACTTTTGAAAATGCTGCTACGGCGATATTCGGAACGCAAGATTTGTATTTCACTTTCAGGAAGGTTCGCGTTTCTGAACTACAAAACTCCATTTTGACACTATTTCAAAAACAAACTCTCGTCCCTCTGGCTCCAACCGCACTGCATCGAAAACGAACTTCTCGATCTTCGCACAACTAGCACACACACTTGCAGACAGACACACAAATTTTGACCGCCAACACACACACACACGTCCAACGCCGATCCGAACTTTACTGCTGTTGCTGCTGCTGCTTGTCTGTGCGTGTAAGTTGAAACCATAGAGACACCCGGCGTCATCGACACCATCTGCCTCCTTCCTTCCCTCACCTATCTCACCACCTCTCCTCCTTGTCTCCTTCTCTAGTCTCGGATCCCATCATCAAAAATGGCTACCTTCACCGAACGTTTCACCAAGGGTGCCTACCCCATCCACTCGGTCGCTGAGGCCGTCAAGCCCGGTCCCCAGGGTGTCGACCTCTACTCGAGGTTCTTCCTCGCCGGTGCTCTTTGCTGGTAAGTTTGGCGATGCAAGAAAAGAGAAGCCCAACATTTTCTCGTTGCTGCGATTTGATTGCGTCTGCTGGCATCGGAAATGCGTCAAGCTGCTGCACAAACCTGTTCCGAATGGAGCAAGTCAATTCGGCGCAAGTGGCCTCAAGAGGCCGTCACGAAAAGTCATCGCTACAAGCGACGGAGCCGAGCAACTTCCAAGCTGATAGCATCAGAGAATGGCTTCCAAAGCCGTTTCGACTTGGCAGCAACCTTTGCAGGCAGTCCGACCTGGATCTGGCTGCAGACGCTTCAAAGATCGGAAGGAATTTCTCGACATCAATATTGACGGCAGATCCGATCATCGCAGCAACGAGAAAGTGACTCTTTTTCGATCCCTCCTTGAACAATCTCATTGACCGCTTCCTCTCTTATTCTTCTTCTCCAACTGATGCTCGCATCGCTACACAGCTCCATCACCCACGGTGCCGTCACTCCCATCGATGTCGTCAAGACCCGTATTCAGCTTGAGCCCACCGTCTACAACAAGGGTATGATTGGCGGTTTCCGTCAGGTCATTGCCAAGGAAGGTGCTGGTGCCCTCCTTACCGGTCTCGGCCCCACTGTTCTCGGTTACTTCCTTCAGGGTGGATTCAAGTTCGGTGGTTACGAACTCTTCAAGAAGGCCCTCGTTTCGCAGATGGACAACGAGACCGCCGTCAACAACCGCATGGCTATCTACCTTGGTGCTTCCGCCATTGCCGAGTTCTTCGCCGATATCGCCCTTTGCCCCCTCGAGGCCACCCGTATCCGTCTCGTTTCGCAGCCCACTTTCGCCAACGGTCTCGCCCCCGCTTTCCTCCGCATCGCCCGCGAGGAGGGTCTCGGTGGATTCTACGCCGGTTTCGGTCCCATCTTGTTCAAGCAGATCCCTTACAACATGGCCAAGTTCGCCACCATGGAGGTTGTCCTCGAGAAGGCCGTCTCGGCTTACGGCAAGCCCAAGTCCGAACTCAGCGGTGGTGAAGCTACCATGCTCAACCTCGGTTCCGGTCTTATCGCCGGTTTCGCCGCCGCTACCATCTCGCAGCCCGCCGACACGTTGCTCTCCAAGATCAACAAGACCAAGGCTGCCCCCGGTGAGACCATCACCGGCCGTATCACCAAGTTTGCAGGTGAACTCGGTGTCAGGGGTCTCTTTGGTGGTTTGACCACCCGTCTCGTCATGGTCGGTTCGATCACCGCTGGTCAATTCGCCATCTACGGTCAGTTGAAGACCGCTCTTGGTGCCACCAACACCGTCGAGATCTCCAAGGCTGCCTAAACGTGCCACTGTTTGCCGTCTTCCACATGTAGATTTCTCCAGCGCCTCCGTACACATATAACAGTCTTTCTTTGACGGGATACACAAAAGAAACTGTTTTGACATATGCACATTTGCTTTGATATGCATTTTTGTGACATATTTTTCCGTGCCCTTTTTTTACCGCCTGATTTTCGTTGCGTCCGAATTATCGCGTATTTCTGATAAGTACACCGACAGCCAAATGCCTCGAGCATTGCTGGCTGAGGTCTCGACCTGTACTCTGCTAGTCTCAGCTTGAGATGTTTGCTACGGAGCCGCACATGCTGTCAAGGATGATCGTACACAACTTGCTAACCAGCGAAGAGTGTCGGAACGGTGTCAAGGGAAGGAATCGGCGCCGTGTTCGCCAATGAGAGACAAGAGTGCAAAGGGTGTCGAACTCCGCCAATTACTAATATAGATAATTTACTCATATA
This sequence comes from Pseudozyma sp. M118-08B, assembly GCA_037039655.1. Lineage (NCBI taxonomy): Eukaryota > Fungi > Basidiomycota > Ustilaginomycetes > Ustilaginales > Ustilaginaceae > Pseudozyma > Pseudozyma sp. M118-08B. Next base: position 7,195 of record JAXQGJ010000441.1, on the reverse strand, counting down.
GACAGTCAGGGCAATTTTTTCGTACGATAGAACTTGACCGCACAAGCCAGTTCTCCACACACGAGAGCCGAAACGCACTCGATGCACGCGAGCTTCGGACGCAGTAATCGACACCTTCGCAGTGCACAGCCTAGTGCCCCAAAATCCAACTACTACCACCATCTTTTAAACTTTTCGTCCTCCTTGTCACTACCTCTTGTGCACATTCAACAGCATCACTTCTTCGGCACAACATTCAAATCACAAGCGTCAATCGAGTCAGCTCCAAAGGAACGCAAAAGCCAGCAGCACCACAGCTGAATCGCATCACAGCCCATACAAGATCCCATCCACTAAGGAACATCGGCGCCTTGCTAGCACGGTAGCACTATATCACACACAGATCGATTCGGCCCATCATGGTAGGCGTCTCTCCCTTCCCAGGCTCTACTTTCACTCGCAAAGTAGACACAAGCATGTCCTTCTGGATCACTATCGAACGTAGCTCACCTCTAACCCCTGATCTTCTCTTTTCTTCCCCTCTCGTCTTCTGTTTTCATCTTCCCATGTTGCTCGCCTTCGCTCTCGCACACAGTCCAACACTCTTCGCCCCTACCTCTCCTGCGTTCGTAGCACCCTCACCGCTGCCCTGACCCTTCAAAACTTCTCCTCACAAACCGTAGAACGACACAACGTACCCGAAATCGAATCTCGTCAATCACACGAAATCCTCCTTACCCCTTTGACGATTAGCCGTAACGAAAATGAAAAAGTCCTCATCGAACCCTCGATCAACTCGCTAAGGATTAGCATCCGCATCAAACAGGCCGACGAAATCGAAAGGATCTTGGCTCATAAGTTTACGAGATTCCTAATGCAGAGGGCGGAAAACTTCGTGATTCTGCGAAGGAAACCGGTAGAGGGTTACGATATAAGCTTCCTCATCACAAACGCTCATTCTGAAACCATGTTGAAGCATAAGCTGGTGGACTTTATCATTCAGTTCATGGAAGAAGTGGATAAGGAGATTAGCGAGATGAAGTTGAGCATCAATGCAAGGGCGAGGATTGTCGCTGAGAGCTATTTGGGCACTGTAAGTTCTCCACTCCACTGTCCGACAAGAAAAAATAGTTTGATACCTTGAAGAGTCAGGATGCTGACAATACGATCCCTTTGGGAACTTCTTTTTTCTGCCAACACTGACAGTTCGCATAAGACCTTCTTCTAAATCACCACATCATGTTGGTGCCTTTTGTAAAAACTCAGCCTGCTAAAGGTGGCTCCTTCCATCGCTTTTCATCGAATCGCAATGCAATCTTTAGTTACAACATATCACCACACCGCTCGGATCGCCAAAAGAACCAATCTTTCCAGTCTCTTATGTCAAAGACCCTAGACAAGATACTCACAGAAACGCACCAGAGTTGTAACGCACATCTCCCAATGCACGAGTTTGATACAATCCATCGCGCCAATGAAAGACGCTTCCTTGAGAATACGATCTTCTTGTCACTACACCACTCGCGCTCACCGCTCCTACTGCGATTCGTTGACGTAGCAAACATTGACGTTCCCCCCAGGAGCAAAGTTGACTCGTCGCAAAGAACGCATGTCCCATCAAAGAAAGCAGCAATCCAAGGTGCAACACAACCACAATGCATCTTGAGTACAGTCTAAAATGCAGCATTCGAAGCAGTCCGTCACCATCAAGTTACAGTATGACAAAGTTCAGAGAGAGAAGGAGACGTTCGGCTAATCGCGTTTCGACATGCGTCGTTTCCTACTTGCACCGTTGTTACCGCTGTTGTTGTCCGGGCGTTCTGCCCCTCCATCCAGCTGTGCGCCTTGCGCTGATAGCATGACTTCGTCGTCGTCCCATGTCAGATCAATTACCGGGATCGCATCGTTGGAGAGCCCAACCATTCTCGATCCTCCAGCACCGCTCAGAGCTACATTTGCTCCCGCACCCTCCTCCGCTCCTGTTGCGAGTAACGTCTCTCCTCCCTTCTTCGCCTCCACGATGTAAGGAGACTTGGGCAGAACAGGCTGAATCAACAACCCTCTCCTCAAATCGCGCGAAAAGGCAGACTCGCCAGCCAACCGCTCACCGTACGACCTTTCGGATTCGACAAAGAGCGGCAGCGTTGCCGAAGCACCACTCTCGTGATCTTCCGAATCCACCGCTGAAGTGGTCACTGTAGCGCCAGTGGCTGCATCCGTACCCCCGGTGGTGGTGCCAGTGGTAGTGGCACTCGCAACAGATACACCGCTGGGTGAGACCGGCGAAGCATAGTGAGGCACCAGATCGCGAGTCACTCTGAGACCTAACATGGAGAGTGGGATGGCTGTGTTAAGCGAAAGCTTGGTTGGCCAGCCGAGACGGGCTCCTGGTAAGTCAGCTTCTTTCGAAGTGGAGCCAGCTTGGCTGTTCGAGCCTGCTGTGGTCGACGAGGGTCGGTTCTGCGCCAATCGAGATGCATTGTTCGCAGATGCTGCAGACGCACCAGCTGCTCCTGCTGCCGGCGCTGGCCCTTCCAAATACTCAGCACACTCCCAAGGATTCAACCCTCCCGGCGTGAACCATCCCTTCTTCAAAGCTGCGCTCGCACTACTCGCCACGAACCATCCCCTTTCCCTCGCTGCTCCCATCGATGTTCCCGCACCACTGTCCAACGGCAAGGTGAACGACAATTGCTGCATCTTCTCGCTTCTTTCCGTGGTTGCCAGATCACCTGCTTGATACAACTGCGATTCCAACTCCGCCAGGCAACCACCTAACAACGCCGGAGGCATCTCATCAAGCACAAAGCTCAACGAATCAAGCAGTAATGCAAACTCTCGTCCGCACTCCGCTATCTCGCCTGCGCCACGCGCGAGCTCAAGCAAGACTTTGACAAGACGCAGAGCAAGCGCTTTCATGCTGTTGTTCCACGTACAGCCGAAACGCAAAACGAGATGCAAGAGTTGAAACGTCAGACCACTGCCGTGAAGCAAGGTCGAAAGGCGAGCAATGGTAGAGTACTCCGTCGTTTGCGGGGTAGATGAGTTGGCAGCGACGGCAGATTCGAGAGCGGTGACAACGAGAAGCAGGATTTGGCCGCAGGAATCGGCGTCGGTAGCGTTGAAGATGAAAGTGTCTTGCTGCTCGCACATGCGCAACACAGATCGCATCACGGATCCCACTTCGCCGTCGAGAGGCGACTTTCCCTTATCGCTGTCAGTGTCGCTTGCTGGTACTGTGCCGTTGGTCACTTCGGTCTTTGCTGCGGCGGTGTTCTGCATAGCCTCTGCTCGCAATCTGACCTTATCCGACAAAATTTTGATCCCAATATCTGTGAATCTAGCGATGAGGCCACTCGATTGGCAATCCCGCATCAGCTGTGCTCCGATGTCCGGCAGCCTGACGAACAAATCATCAAAGATCCCGCTTGCCAAAGCCTTGGTCTTACTATCCGCTCTCGACTGGAAACTCGATTCTACAAGCTGCAGCCTTTCAAAGATCTCGACAAGCTCGGTCGCCACAACAGCGGTATCCCAGCCATCGAGTCTTGCTTTGACCGATGCAGCATCGACAGTGCTCACCTCACGCAGCAGCAAGCTAGTCGCGTCTAGGCGTGCCATGGCCAATTCCATGACACGTCCAGGATTGCAGCCCCAGATTGACTTGGACGTGTCTCGAATGACCAACATGCTTTGTCGAGGGTCTTGGCGGAAAGCAACCTGCATCGGCTCTGACTCGAGAAGCGGTCGCCAGAACAACTGAAGCTGCGCTTTGTCAGCGCTCGACAAGGGAGAAGATTCATCCGAGGCGCAGATCAAGCACGTCGCTGTTCTCAAAAGACTCGGTAAGTTGACTTGTGCAAACAGCAGCATCGTCTGCGCCCCGAATGCCCGCATGTCTTCGTACGACACGGTTGCGACTGCGCTACAGTCTCCTCCGATGCTGCTTGCAAACATCTCTCTCAAGCTGCCGACGATTGCGACAAGATGGTATGCAGTGTCTGCACCTCGTGTAGCCGGATCTGTCATCCTTCTGACCGACGACAGCAGATACGGCAGCAAGAATGTATCCATTGCGAGCTGCAGGTTGAGCGTTCCATGCGCCACAAGCCGCGTGAGCAGACCGAGAAGCGCCTTGATCGAGCTTTCTTTGTACGCGACGTGCTCCATGCTGTTGGCAAGATGGGCCAACCATCGTGCATGACGCTCATCGATCTCCAGCGATGCTTCGAGGTATAGCTGATCAATCAATCGCACAGCTGCAGAAATCAGCGCGGCTCTGGATCGATCTAGCACACTTTCGACGATGGTCCGCTCGATGATCTCGTCGCTTGTAGCATCCGGTTGCATGAAGAGGTTGCGGAAAGGAGTCAGAATGTCGGACCCCTCGGCTGGGGTAGCCGCGTTGTTGTCAGCTTGATTGGCTGCTGCTGCTGTAGTCGATGCCAGGCGCTGTGCAAATCGTTCGATCAAAGCATCAACGCTGGGTCGAAGTGCCTGAACGTGCGCCTGCACAGCATCATGCTCATTTGCTATATCAGCTGCAGGTGCATTGATGCGACTCGGGATCCCTTCAATCAACGTACGCAAACGCAGCAGCGTGGTTGAAGCCATAACAGCTTGCCGATCGTTGCGCACCGAGCTCGAGTGGTTGAGTTGCTGGCGGACGAGCTGGTTGAGTGTGCCCATGATATCCATCGCTCGCCAAATGACACTATACTCGATGACCATGTTGAATGCCGCACGCGCCAGCGTATCCGATAGCGGCCGCAACAAGAGGGTCGCTAGAAGCTGTGCCAGGGCTTCAAAATCGTCCGCCGCGACGAGCACGGCCGATACCTGCGATAGCTGATCCCCATTCAGATGATCGATACGTGCCGACACGGCTGGCAGGAGATCGTTGCGAAAGATCTTGCATCGGACAAAACGCGATGCGGACCAGAGACGGGACAACGCTGCATGCAAGTCGGCCGTCACAGGTTCTGACGGCGTCGCTGAAGCCGCATGCGAGCCTGCAGTGCCGTCTACGTCGTCGCCGTTTTCTTCTGCGAACACGAAGGGCAGAAAGGCCTGTAATTGGCGAAGTGCACGCCGTTGCGCAGCATCTTCGTAGGTCTCCTTGGTGCGATCGCCATAAATTGCCTGTCTTCGCTGCTGGTAGACGGACGCTGGTTGATCATACAGAGGCAAGGAGCGCAAAAGTCGCAAATGCAGCGAGTCGCGGGACGCAGATGCGCTCGGCGGAGGCGCCGACGGATCTGACTCGTCCTCCTTCTTGATGCTTGATGAAGCCGTCGTCATGCCACGTGCGATGAGTCGCTGCAGGTACTTGGTGTACGAAAACACGGTCCGACGGGCCAGCTCGCCGACGAGCACCACGACACAAGCCACGTCGACCTTGGCCAACAGTGCTGTTTGCGATGTTCTACTTGCATCGCCAATACTGAGGTTCAGAGCTGCTTCGACGTCGCCTAACCACTTGATGAGCATGGGCTCCACATTGACTTTGCGCGTCTTCTTGCCAAGATGGTCCATGTCAAAAGCAGGAAGCGAAGTCGCGTCGCTGCCTTCGCTCGTCTCTTCCCACTGGACACCGAAGCGAATCTTTTCGATGAGAGTGGCGGCAAGATACTGACGTGCTACACCGGTGCGACGATCTGTGCAAGCCCATGTTAGGATCGTCTCTATCCTTGAAGTCCAAACGGCGTCACCACGGTGATGCTTTGACACTCGGCCGTTGCTACCGGGTACAGGCTGCAAGAAGACACGATCGATGGTCTTCATATCGAATGAATCGAGTGCCTGAATATCCAGGTGATGCTGCAGGTCGGGCGAAGGCGAAGGCGACGTCGACGAGCGGGCGCTCGAGTCGTTGTCGCCAGGTGAACGGCTTGCAGAGCGAAGCAGAAGCCGGTTGACTCTGGGCTTCATGGTGTGTTCGATATTGTCGACGAAAGGAAGCGAATTCGAGCCGGCATTCGAGCTTGTCATGTCTGTCTCTGCATCGCTCGCCATCTCATTGAGAAGCTGGGTGAGTGTTGCAGCGTGTTCCGACCAGAGACGAGGGCTAATGAGTGCATCTGGACTGGATTCGCAGACAATGCGGAACAGGAGCATGAGCTTACTACGTATTCCGGCACCGGCTCCACGAGCAAGGCGGCTGTCGAGGGCCGGGATCTGCTGTAAAAGTGCTGAGAGGAAAGGCTTGACAAAGCAACGACGTCGGAGGATGAAGACGAGCACCTCTTGCACTAGTTCGACGAGGAAGGGAAGCTGAACGAGATTGGAGGCGGCGAAGGCATCGACGATCCATCGAACCAAGATCGAGCGATCGAGCAGGTTTTGACCATGCAAATGTCGTGCTAGCGAAAGACTGTAAGACCATTTGGCGATCCATCGTTCCTCGTCTACCTCGTTCTGAAGGACTGAGCATACCTCTTTAGCTGGAGCTGGAGATGGCGAGGAGACTGGATTGAGATTGGAAGGGGTGCGAGCAAAATGCGCCGCAGCGACGGTGCGAGAAAGGGACGAGGAAGGGCCACCGGGTGTCCTGGGAAGGTAGGAAGAAGGCGAGACCGGAGCGGGGGACGCAGCAGCTGTTGACGAGCTTTCAGGCGCCTGGACAAGATTGATTTCAGCGACCTGCCTGGCCATCCACGTGCAGAGGTTGGAAGTGATCTCAGGCACGATGGTAGCTGCCGACTTGTTGCGGAGGGAGGAGAGTTCTGCTGCACCGAGAGCGCGAATGAACCAGACAGCGCGTGAGATGTCGACACTTTTGCGAGGTGACGCTGCCGAAGGAGTTGAGACGGAGGAGGACGGCGGCATGGTTGAAGGAGCATTGCGAGGTGTAAAGTAGGCCGCATTGGTTGTATTGGAAGCTGGAGGAAGGGCACCACCCGCCCACAACATCTCAAAGAGCTTCTCTCCTCGAAAGCCGTGGGGAACATTCCTAGAGAGGCGCGTCAAGGGGACGTTGGGATCGGCAAGATCTTTGACATAGTTGGCCAGCTTGGCCTCGTTGAGTGTGACACGAGAAGGAGCCTTGTACTGACTGGGAGCTACGCTGTTTCGATCGAGCTCGCTGCGTCGCTGCATGATCTCGTCCATCCAAAGCGACAGTGAAGGAAGCGTATCGGTGAAGATAATGCTGAAAAAATATTAAAATACCTGTTCAAAAAAACAGATTTACAATGTAACATAAGTTTCAATATGG